>OOFB01015475.1:0-11414 GCA_900323305.1 Trachyrincus murrayi | reverse complement strand
CCGCCGCGGGGGGGCGGGGGGGGGGGGGGGGGGGAGATGGAGGAGGGGGGGGGGGGGGGGGGGGGGGGGGGGGGGGGGGGGGGCTTCATTAAGACACACGGTTCGGATAATTACAAGGCGCGCGAAAACAAATCCTATAAAAAACATGGCGATGGAGTGAAGCTTCCCGAGCGTGACAGTTGAGACGTCAGTAAAAGACGCGGGGAGCTTTCGTTCCTCGACACAGTCAATGGAGTGATGATTTTTTTTTTCTTCGTACATTTAACTGAACTGAAAATGTTTCCTTGGCTCCCTCTCGCCATTGCAAATCTGTCTGTACCCTCTCTCCTATATCTCTGTCTCCCATCTCTCCGTCTCTTATCTTCCTCCAGAGACAATCAACTACTGATGAATTGATTGTCGAACATATTTACAAAAAGTAGCAACACAAAAAAAACACCTACACAAATCAACAAAAACTTAACTCATCTGACCAAACACTTTCTTTATACCCTTCTTTAGCCTGCCACTACCAGCTCGTTATCAATCTTCAAACATTTCACATTACAACATCACTTTTTTAATTTTACTTTGTCAGATATTAACCTACAATGTGTATCAATGTGTATCAATTATTATTCGCCCCACCTAAACACTATAGCTGTATTTTAATCTATAATAGCAAAACTGTAATTGTATAAGCTCGTATAATCGTATAAGAACATAAGATAGATCAGTGTCTTGAAATGTCCTTAACCAGCCCTGCCATCCTCGCTCAAGACCAAAAAGAAACATCACATTGATTATAAAGAGAACTAAAGCCAGACACAAGGTTAGTACGTCTCTGTCTACTGTAATTAACACAGGAGAGAGATAATCCATCTGCCTTTGATTGTGACCCTTCATTTAAATGAATCCCTCAGTGACTGCCAGCTGTAAGCCCCTCGCTGGAACTTGGGAATTAAAAGTGTACCGCAATTAAAAAGGGGTGTTTTCCGTCGCACTCAGTCGATTTCTCAGACTTGTTTTTGCTCAGAATTCTAAAAATGCAAACCTAGTTTCATCTTTCTCTCACATTTGCCACCTAGAACCTACACTAGACACCTATTCTCCAGTCAACAGTCTACCTATAAAGCACATCTGTCTGTCACCCCAACATCCCCCTTCCCCTGACCTCACCTGCTTACAACCTCTTTGACTCAAAACACCTTCAGCTCACACGCATGCACACCGCGCACACACACACACACACACACACACACACACACACACACACACACACACACACACACACACACACACACACCCAACAATGCGCACACTGTTTGTGACACATTCTATCTTTCTCCCTAGGCTATATTCAACTAAGCCTCAGCTCTGCTCCAGGAAACACATCGTTCTTTTAGTATGGCTGTGTCGAGGAATGACTCATTATAAACAGGGGAATGGGGAGCACATGAAGAGGAAGATGGGCTGGCAGAACACCAGCACGCCCTGGTGGCCACTATGGGGTATTACAACAATCATCGCAGCGACCCAGAGCGGGGAAGAGTGTGAGTTAAACGTCCTGAATGTCATTCGATTATGCGTTTTGCTATGTAGATGCACACAGGCTTGAGTTGAGCAAGGCAATTAGACCACTGAACGGAAGACCAAAATAAGATGTGGGATGTGTTTTAAAGAGGAAAATAACGTAGAATCTAGTTGTGTTGATAAGCCGAGAAAATGATTCTGAAATAGTAAGAACTAAGTGCTAAGGTACTATTTCGCCTCCAGTCATCCACAACGATGAAGGCTCTGTCTTGGGCATTTGGGTAAGATAAAAGTCAAGTTTGTGTATCTGTGGTGTGGGGCAGGTACAGACCTCGGACACCGCCGACTGCTTCGGCCCGAAGGCATGCTTCAGTCCTGTCTGCTCGGGTTACCAGAGACCTGCCACCGGGTTACCTTCCCTGTGACCTCGGAACTAAAGTTTCCAAATGTCACTTCCCTCGTCTTGACAGCTTAGGGAACTGTGAGGCTTCATAAAAAAACTGTGGTGGGAAATGTCAAGGAAGGCATGAGTGGAGGGGGGAGGACATTCTCCAGGGTCCAAAAAAATAAACAGAAGAAAAAGCAGAAGACGACGGAGACAACAGTGAGCGTCCACTTTCCATCCAGCCACGGACGAGACACCCAGGGGTCCCACGATGATGATGATGATGGTGATGATGATGATGATATCTGCGTTGACATCTCCTGCTCCTGAGACTCAGGTCCAGATTGCAATGCAAACGTCAACATTTGTTGTTGTTGTTGTTGTTTTTAAAACAAGTAGGGTAGGTGGTGTCTATTGAATGAAGATACTCATCACAACACTTCGATATGACCAGCAGGGGGCCTGTGACCGGCAGTTTGAATTCATATCCCAACAAATAACTATCACGAGATTGAGATGTTCTTTTGTTTGTTTTTGTTTTCCCATTAACTTTCAAGCAGTCCTTTTTCCTATTGCACATTTTCTCACGGTTACATTTCGAAATTATAACAAAATACATTATATGGGCAAAATCAGGACAGTAATAGGTAAAACAACCAAACGATGAATGATCGACGCTAGTTGGCATGTATGACACAGCTTGACACGTCACTGTTCCCTTGTAGCTTCAGCAGCCAAGAAGCATGGAAAATGCTGTTTGTCTTAATAAAGCGATATGCAATAATAATGTAGCGAAGTGATTCAACACATTTACATAATGCCTTCGTCAGAGGAGGCTCTGTGGTTCCCTGTTGACGGATACATCTCAAAAGTTACTTTGAGATGTATCAAATTATGTTTCTTCAATCTTCAATTTGGTCATGACATTAGGAGCTTTTGAATTTAGTTCACATTGTGTTGTTATTGATCATTCCATTCTATTATTGTTATTATCACAACTTTGACGAGATTTACTTGATGTACTCATTTACAGTTTTTTCCCATTAATTTCATGTAATTGATATTTGTAGAGGAAGATCGTCAATCAGTGGTATGCTTTGGAACCACAGAAATGCACACATATATACTTTTAATCTGGCATTATGTAAAGAGCAATAAGGATGAAAGAAGTGTCCAAGATTTGCTAAAGTTGCAGCACACAGCAATGAAAAAGAAAAATGATTTTAGGAATTAAAAAAATAAATTACTGTTGAATATAAAACTTGCTACAAAAACTGTTAGCAATAAACTTAAGATGCATCTTTATAAAACAAATATAAACTAAATAAAATGTCAATTTATGTACAGTTTGTGGGAACATTCACTGACCAGCAGTGCTTTGATTATTGCACTGAGGTAGAATGGATTGTATGGGATAATGCAAAAAACATTCAGTATTTTGCTATTATTCTTACGTACCAATACAGGGTCAAATTTTGTAAAATCTGATTCCAAGTAACATTTTTTCTTTGACTATAACTTATTTCCCAAATTAGGAGTCATGACTCTGAGTTGAGGTAAATAAAATAAGAGAAGACTTGTTCTCCTATAAAATATGACAAATAAATAACATGCCGAGTGTTTGCTGCTCCTTTACATTAGTGCACAATAAAAGTTTAAACGATTAAAGTGCACTAATTCACAAAACAGAACCACTTAATTCCCCGTTATTGTCTGTTATGTGTGATCACATGGTAACAATAAAACACAACCAAAACAAATATAGTTTGCTAAATAGTCAACTGCGATCTAGCAGATAATGTACTTTCTTTTAATACTATAACACTGTCCAGCAGAAATAAAATGTAAATTATGGAACAGTATTCAGCCCTAAACGCAGAGCCAACACCACGTTCTTTAGAAAATATATTTCAGCAATCTTGAACATCAGCCATTTGAAGCCTTGAATTTGGAAGTTGTCATACGTCTTTTGTATCGAAGGGCAATAATTGTAATGGTGTTGTGTGAGTTTGGTCAACACATATCAAAACAATATCTAAAAAGAGAGTTTGAATGGAAAACATCTATATTTAAATCAATCAGCAATATCAGTTTTTGATTGGTTCCATGCTATGACATTTGGTTAGATCAAGTGTTTCTAGATATTATATCTAGACTTATGAGATATATTCCTTATATTTCAGTCAGTTCTGACACCTCCTTTTAGGTATTTTATAGTAGGCTATAAACTGTTCTTTGCTATAACCATAAATAAATATAAAGCTACAAAACTAGCTGTTGAATTTATATTCCACTTTGGTTTTTTATCACATTTTTGGGCATGAGGCTATGTGAGCACATCCCTGGGATTAACTACAATATATACAAAGTTATTATTTTGAAATTGAAATTACAGCATAAAATAACTAAATTGAATCTAAACACTATGTAAACTAATTGACTTTTTCAGGGCAGTAGCCCCCTGGTGGCTATGTTCTGTTAGAATATGTTCTTTAGAGAAATTAAAATATTCGGTAAACCTTTTATTTTACAGGAACTTTGATTGAGGATCTGTCTATATTAACTAAAGATTATTGTAATAATGATATCACTGGTGGACTCACAATGCCAATCAACTGTTACAGTTACTACAGTATTTTAAGTTCCAATAGGCTGTCGGTTGGAAAAGGGATGTCACAAGAAATGCAGAAATAATTCTCTAAGGAAGAAAAAAAAACTACCAATAAATCGATAGAAACAATGATGGAGGCAAAAAAAAGCAACAAAAAAAAGCTAAACAAGTCTATCTTATATTTTGTCTGGGACTGTGAAGAAAAGAGTAACTTCACAAGTGGCGGAGGTCATTTTTCTCTCTTTCCCGCCTATTGCATCAATTATACCCATTGAATTGCAGCGATGACATCGCCTGGCCGTTTCGCTCAACTAGTGCTCCTAAAATGGAACTTGGAGTCGGTGAGATACACATTTAGTGGCGTTTTGTGCTCCCAAAGGCCATGTAGCACTCTTACACAACAGATAGATTTGGTTGATTCACTTTTCTGTCTGTTGACCTCTTAGGACCTTCATTCAGATGATCACACACAAAAGGCACTAATTTGGCATCAGTCACAGGTGGGCACGAACAAGACTAGCCATACCCTGCTAAATTCAGCGTCATCCGATGTCAACCCCTTTCAGAGGATGGCGTTCCAAATTACACCACTCTGTATTTTAAAGACCACGTCTTTGTCATGTATTCTCATGTGTCCATTCATAAATGTTCAGTTCTCTTCCGCTTCCAAAACTTTTAATCTAAACTTCCGCGTATAGATTTTAGTAAACCAGCACTAAAAGGGTCTCTCCCTATGAGATTAAACATCAACTTTTCATTTTTTTTTCTCAACAGTTTTTCTTAAAATGTACATAGTTGGGGTATATTGCTTATGGGAGTTCTTGGGTAACATTCTTTAAGGATGATGTCACCAATTTGTTTGGAGACACCACCTGTTAGTGGGATGGGATGGGAGGAGATTGCTGGAGACCCCTTCCTGGGGTGGGGTTTGGGGGGGGGTTCATCTTATTTTTTACGCTCTAGGTAGTTGGAGGGGACCCAGCCCTTGCGGGGAACCAGGCTGTCCTGCACCTGGCAGTACCACCACCCATTGGGGTTCCTCTCCAACACCTCTAGGTAGGTGCCCTCGGAGAAGCCCATGGTCTCTTCATCGCCCCCGTAGTCGGCGATGGACACGTACACGTCCCTGCCGAGATTGTTGTGGATCAGCTGGCTCTTGTCTATGGGCTTGGGCCTGACGGTGGACACGGGGATGCCGTTGCGCTGGCCCACCCGACTCAGGGCGTCCTGAGCGGTGCTCGTGCTGAATCCTGTGCCCGAGGAGCGTTCGTCGGGCCTCGGCTGGCTCTCCACTACCACGTGTGGTCGCACGGTGCTAAATGAGGCGTTCCTGCGCACGCCGAGGGTGGCGGAACCGGAGCGGTAGTGATCGCTTCTGCCCAGGGACTCGTTCCGTCTCAGGGACCCCGTCGAGTAGTGGGGGTCCTTGCCGGGTTGCGATGTGGTCACAAATACAGACTGAGGCCTCACCGTGACCTGGCGCACGCCGTTCCTCATCCGCACGCCTCCATTGAGCAGCCCCGACGGCTTGGAGAAGCCACCGGGAGGCTTGGAGGGAATGGGGGGACTGCTCCTCCTCAGAACCTGGTGCTGCTGGTTCATGCCCTGGAGGTTGATGTTGTTGAGGGCCAAGACACGCTGCTCATTCTTCTCCAGACTGTTGGACTTACTCCCGCCGCTCCTGTGGCCATCCGACTCCTTCCTGCCCACATCCACCACGTGCCGGACAGGCTCCAGGAAGTAGGAGGGAGCCCATCCTTCCTCTGTGCCCCAGCGTATGTACCACCACCCGCTCTCCTGCTTCTCTATGACCTCCACCTCCACCCCGGAGGGAAAGCTGATCTCAGAGTCCTGGACCTTCTTGTATGCATCCAAGGATCGGTAGAGACTGGGGCCCTCGAGGTCCGAGTGGCTTCCCTTGGAGTAGACGGAGGAGAGGTCGGAGGTGCTGCGGGAACACAGTGAGTCCTCCGAGGAGATGACGGAGGCCGTCTCTGAGTCCTCGCCGCGGGAGGGTTTGAGGCTGTGTCGCAGTTGGCCCGTGGGCCTCAGCTGTCGTCTCAGGGAGCCGATGTCCATCCTATCGGGACCTTGGGGCTCTGTCTTGGCCAGCTGCGGTTTGGGTCTCACCGACGGCTTGGGCTTGGTGGAGGGGCTCTGGCCTATCCTATGCTCCACATCCCGGCTGAAACCCCCACCTTTCATAAGGCCTCTCCCCGACTCGTCTGAGGAGGACCTGGGGCTGTGATCCATGTGTCGGCCCAGGGTCTGGCTTCTTCGACTGAGCTCAGGAGTCACCGTCTTCATGGTTCTTCCTGCCAAGGGCGAGGAGCCGGAGGGTTTGCGGGGGACGGTGGATGAATGATAGCTCCTTGGGGAATTCGACCCGCTGGAACTTTTGGCTGATGTCGCTTCATCCGCACTGCTGGCCCTGAAGCCATCGTTCTCATAAATGCACTCCTCCTTGGCCACCTCCTCTGAAGACCTCATGGAGGCCCTTCGACGGCTGAAAACTGGGGACGCCTTGCAGACAGGAGGAGCAGCTCTGGAGGTAGGTGGCGAACTGCGGTACTTATTACCCGGGACACTGCTTCTTTTCACATCCAGGGGGCGTTCATCTTTCAGAGAATCTCCGTCTGACTCTCCTTCGCACCCAATGGCGGGAATGTCGTATTCAGGTTCTTCATACACGGGCCTGGTGGGTGGTTCTGACACTTTGACAGCAGGGGACCCAGAGGAGGGCGTCTCGTCTGGCTCGATCTTTTTGACCGGAGGAGCAGGAGGTGGGACTTTGGGACGGGTGAGCGTGCTGGTTCGACGGTTAAGGTTGGGCTTCTTCCGTTTGTCGATGTAGGAACAGGGGGCCCAACCCTCCATCTCTCCGATCTGTACGTACCACCAGCCCCCAGAGTTCTTCTCTATCACCTGCACAACAGGAGGGTTGAAGTTAATACAAGCTTTAGATCCAGTCTGTATATATATCTATATGTCTTTCACTGTTCTATGTTGCTTTGGACCCTTAACGTCACATCTGAGTGCATCATTGATTATAAATCACAGTCATGAAAACAAATAATAATACTCAGAGTATTAAGTGAGTAAGTGTTAATTTACAGTATGTAATAAAAGCAATACATTACAGGAACAATTTAGAAAATGTCATCACATATGCCGTCACAGGCCACCACCATCATTATAACCTCCAAATAAAAAGAAACTCCTTCCTTTTATCTCTATTCTTTTCATAGCTTGAAGTCAAATAAATTATTTCTAAATCATTAGGTTGGGGCACACATCTAAAGGTCTTTGTACTGCCTCAGCGTCTCTGTCTAACTAGGGGCTGCACAGCAGACGTGCATATTCAGTGAGCCCAGAACGTGTCGTGTCGGTGGTGGCGACACACGTAGACACCGCCTCTTACATCAGCCTTTTGTCCTCCGCGGAAACTGATGCCATCCGAGATGGAGGACTGGAACTCTGCTATGGTGTAGTACTCTGCTTCCACAGCAGGGGGCTCTGGTGGCTTGGGTAACTGGAATCCCTACAGCAACAGCAGGGGATGGGAGGATTTAAGAGAGGGAGAGTGAGAAAGTCTAGCATGTGACATTGTATATACAAAAGTACTTGTAAATGTAGGCTACAACTAAACGTCGTTGTGCTTATTAGCAGCCATTTGAGGCATCCAATAACATCCAGTGATATTGTTATGTAATGTATTAGTTTGTAACTTAATGTGGCTCATGTATGTATAATACTTGAAATAAAGGCTTGGGAAATATATGTTATTTATGTGTACGTGATAGTATCTAACGTGAATCATCCATGTTTGAAATGAATCACACTGTAATCACAGCAAAAATCCCTTCAGGCTGACTCCTGCATTATTCTAATGAATGAATGTCTCACCAGGTTAGTCTCTCTTCTTGGAGGCGGCTTCTGTCTGAGATTTGGAGACCCTGAGGACAAACATGAAATAACGTTAACATAAATGAATGTATTATGTAAGTAATGCAGTATTTACCCATCTGATATGCATGTATAATACAAAAAGTAAATTAAAAGAAAGTGACAAGTCATTAACATAAAACAAAACCCACACCTGAGAACAGTTTCAGTTTTCATATTAGGTTTTAGTATTAACAAAAAAAACGGAGAATCCAATGCAAATACCATTAGTAAAATTAGTACAATTTAGTGGAAGTTAAACACCCCAAAAATGCATATTTTCCCATTCTGTTATTTCACCCAAAACACCATGATGCTTACCTATGGCGTCAAAGCCTAAAGAAGAGCAAAATGGCAACAGTTCAGCATCTAACTTCCCATCCTGAACTGCTCGCTCTTATCATCACACCCAGGTACGAATCTCAAGGCTCCAGAAATGAATTAAAACATTTTTTTAAATGTTTTACTCACCGATCTCCACCCTGCGGGGCGCAACCCGGGCCACGGCCGGGGACCCCGGGTCCGCCCGGGTCTTGCTGTCGCTCAGGGAGGCGCTGGCCCCCATCAGCAGTCCCAGGCAGGGGCTGTTGGAGCCGTAGCCCGAGCCGGAGCTCAGCCGCCTGCCCGTCTCGGCGTTGAGCTCGCCGCTGCAGGGCATGGGGAGGCTGATCTCGCTCTTGGAGATGTGACGCTCGGGAGTGGCTCCTCCTCCTCCGCTGCTGCCCTCCTCGTCCGTCTGGATGTCCTTCTCACTGACGGACTTCTTCTGCAGCAGGTTGCTGATCTCCATAATGTTGCCGATGATCTCCACAGGGCCCGTCAGCGTCTTCGTGCGCGGCGAGGAGAAGTCTTCCCTCGCCTTCTTCAGGTAGGACGCAGGTGCCCAGCCCTCCTTCCCCAAGTACCTACGGGAGGATCAGAAGGAAGCAGGCTTTCATTTTGTATTCTTACCTGCCAGAGTGGAAGAATCTACTGGCCAAGCAATTGTTTTAATATGTAACCCTGACATTTTTGCCAAATGGTCAAATCAATCTGCCATTGGCCGGTGGTATTTTGGACTCAGGAAGGAAGTGTAGTTTTGATTATATTACGATTATTGTTTAATCTGTAACACAGCAGTGGCAGACAGAGTGATCCTGCAGAGCTCAACTGGTAGAGCATGCATGCATATATATATATATATATATATATACACACTGTATATATAAACACTTATATAATAAATAAACTGAGAATACAGTATGCTGGCCACCTGGTGCTATAATGGTTTGCATTATAACATACACTTGTACTCAATCTGATCTGACCTTTGTGGTGCTATTCAGTACGACATGAGCTCTAGACGGCTAAGCAGACTGTGTGAAGGAGGGGTCACGTGACCTTTGAGTCTTGAGTGTAAATGCTGGGGACTCAAGTTTACTGAAATGCTGTGAACACAACAGAAGTGTGTGAGTCTCGGCATGCAGTGGAAGAGTGTGTGATGTCGTGGTCGTGCAAGCAGCAACTGCTAAATGGCCTGGTATTGTGGTGGAGCCAATGCAATGCTGTTCATATATATACGCTTTATGAATATACAAATACACACTTTAACCATTGCGTGATATTATCCAAACTAATAAAATACAAATGCATTGCAAGAAAGAGGCTGACCAATATAATAAAAACAAAGAATACTTCATATTGCGATGCAAGATGACTCACAGGTGCGTCTTTTCGGAGAACAGTGCAAATCATTTCACAAGAAAACTGTGTTTTCTCACTAACTCTGGACCACACAACCGAAGAGGTGTTGCCACTAGACCTGGCTAAGTGACAACAATACAACAGTAACACTAAGACCTGGCTAAGTGACAACAATACAACAGTAACACTAAGACCTGGCTAAGAGAGAACAATACAATACAAAGATGTATTGTTTCCATCCAAGAATTCATATTTTCCACACCACAACAATCGCTAGTCCTACTTGCGTATTAGTTAGCGTTAGTTGTATTTGTGAACTCTTGTAAAAGTTCTGTCTTAAATGTATCACATATGTGTGAAAGTGTCTGTGTGTATGTGTGTGTGTGTGTGTGTGTGTGAGATGCAGTAACATGTGACATTCATCAACAGCAGTTTCAGTTAAAGGCCCCCTGGACCACGATGAAACTAACAATTGGCAGTAAACAACACACACACACACACACACACACACACACACAGAACAAACACACACACACACACACACACACAGGGACAAAGAAACAGACTACACAGACTTCTCTGAGTCTGTGTGCTATTATACACTCACATACACACAAAAACCCAGCCACACACACACACACACACACACACACACACACACACACACACACACACACACACACACACACACACACACAGATCTTTCCGTAAATTGCATCTTGAATACGGCCCAACCTTTAGCCAGGACTTCCCCAGTCTATGTCTAGAAGGTAGCGTCCTGTGTGACTAATGTGGAAAGACAAAGACAGTATGAGCTTGAGTGTCATCATCATCATGAACCAATCAGAGATGGCGCTTACCTCACATACCACCAGCCCTCCAGATTCTTTTGGATGACCTCCACGGTAACCCCTTTCTCAAAGGTCACCTCGTCCTTCCCTTGACTGGTATAGGGCTGGATCGTCACATACTTCTCTTCTGGAAAATGGAGGACATGGAGGAGAGAGATTAGGAGGAGAGAGAGAGAGAGAGGGGGGGAGATAGTGAGAGAGAGATAGAAAGATAGAGATGGAGAGAGAGAGTGGGTGAGAGATGGAGATGGCGAGAGAGAGAGAGAGAGAGAGAGGAAAAGTTCAGTGTAGCCTACAAGAAGTCACGTTCCGAGCGTTATAACTGAATGTACTGTGAGGGTTAAAGTCCTTGCAGAAAGCAGGGATATGCAGTGAGTGTGACCTACTTAAAATCCCATTGCTTTTTTTCCCCCATTCCAACATAAAC
>OOFB01015473.1:3235-14569 GCA_900323305.1 Trachyrincus murrayi | reverse complement strand
CTCCTCACACACCCCCTCCTCACACACACACACACATCTACATAGACACACACACACACACACACACACACACATATACATACACACACACACACACACACACACACACACACACACACACACACACACACACACACACACACACACACAGACACATATATTCATCTACTCACACACACACACACATACATCTACTCACACCACACACACACACACACACATACACATACACACACATCTACTCACACACACGCACACACTTCCAAAATATGCTGACAGGGCATTCTTCTGAGACGGACTTGATGTGCCCACATGCACATCAATGACCCACCCACACACACACACACACACACACACATACATGCAGGCGTTTGCGCACCATGTCACGCATACTCTTAAGCATTAATGTGGGGCACCCACATGCTACACCCATCAGCTCACACACGCACGCGGACATTACAGTGTAAGCACATATTTCAAAGGCTGAAAGGCAGACGCCGATGACGGACTCTCTCTCTCTCTCTCTCTCTCTCTCTATCTCACACACACACACACCATCTGCGCTCTGCATATACACTAGTTAAGAAAAAAGATGAAAAGTTGCAGGTGACTGTGATGTGTGCAGGGGGTGGTGGTGGTGGTGGTGGGTGGTGGGTGGTGTTGGTGGGTGGTGGGTGGTGTTGGTGGGTGGTGGTGGTGGGCTGTCTACTGGTTTTCATTCTAATATAGGTCAGTGTTAGCAAAGCACGTCAATAGCGATCTCATTGCACATCAAGCTCCCAGGCGCTGTGGGCGTCAGCCCCTCATGGTGACAGCTGAACCGACCACTCACGGGTCAGCCTTCACGGCCGATGCGTCAAGAACGGAATGCCTGTCGATTTCCTGCGCTCCATCATATCCGTAGCAAAACCGCGCTGAAGGGATGATTTGTTGACTTCTAAAAGCAAGTAAAGGTTGGCAAGAGTTCATTTAAAGCTTTGGGGCAGTGTGTGTGTATGTGTGTGTGTGTGGGGGGGGAGGGGGGTGGGCGGAGTCCATCTCTAAAGTCTCACTGGCAGTTGGAATTGCAGATTATGGCGGGAAAAAAACATCGCGTTCGCAACGGCATGGTTACGTAACGCTTCATGATGCTTTCGGCGCGGTTTTCTGCCGCTCATCGGTATAGCGCGGGATTCCTTGGCGGGAACACGTCGCTGCATACGCGAGGGGGCCCGCCGCGGTGCTATGTCTACATTTTATGACGGCTAGCGTGTCGCCTCTCCGACTCACGCCACATTCACACGATTAAATCAAGACAACGCGTCGTCCGGGCGATTGAGCTATTCCCAGCTATTCTTACCGCCATTTATTCTTGTGTTTGTATTTCAATTCCTGCTCTCGTGGGAGAAGAGACGATATGTGTGATGTAGTACGATGTGACATGGTTAAACATAGCCGGCTCGGGGAGGGGGGGGGTCACCATCAGTTCTATAAGGGCAGCAAACCACAATGTAGAAAATGAAAATGTTCCCATTCACTGTGACCTGCTGGCGACCCCTCATCCCTCCTCATACACATTACACACACACACATACACACGTCAGAACCACCTGAAGGGTCGGGCTAGGGGAGGTGGGGGGGGGGGGGGGGGCAGTGCATTCATTTCATCCCGTCAACGCTGTGAAATTGGGTTATATGTGTGATATTTGTCATATTTTTCTGCTTTATAATAGGGTCGACCAGGCGGCATGCAAGACAGCACCACAGAAATGTCCCCGTATTACCATGTACAACATCTGTTATGTCACTATTGATATTATACATATCCTTCTCAGTCTTTTACCTCTTTCTCTGGGCACGAGCCATGCAGACAACCAAATAACCGAGGAGTACAACAGTATGTGTCCTTAACTTGAAAAGAGACCTGCTTTCTATGTGGCTCCTCTGTCGTCGGGGACTGAGAACAATCTTTCACAGTCATATTTAATTGAATCCCTAACAAACCATCGCAATTAGACCAAGTATGTTGTAATAGCTCTAGTTTTCTTTTTACCACACATCTTTGCCTGGGGCAGGAATTAGGCTGCAGCCTGTGCTCCAGCTAAAGAGGACATGCCTGTCTTCTTAGAGGTCAGTTCAGCCAGAGTTGTCTTTCTCTTGGACTATGCTGCAGACTGGCTGCTCAACATTGGCTTGAGTTGAACTCACCATAAGTCATTTACACTATTTTAAATCAGGAATTGATGTCAGTCACAGAGAGTTTGTTACACAACATCTGCCTCATAAACCCATGTTTACTCCCCAGCAAGGCACTTATCACACAATTGACACTAAACACAGTTTTCAACCGTTAAAAGACACTGCAATTTTACTGTTGGAATATACTCAACTCTCCACAAAAGCAGAAATAAAACTGCTGCGTCCTCAGCAAAATCCAGTTGCCGCTACACATAAAAGCACCTGACTAAATGAGAGGGAACGACACCCCCCCCTCCACCACCAGCCCCACCCCCCTCCTCTCCTTTAATTAGCGCAGAACAGAACAGAGGCCACAACTCAGCAGTATAAACGCAGTGAGCTCACACACAAACGGGATAATGGGGGGGGGGGAGAGAGAGATGTGTTAGCGCACGCGATGCTAGCTTACACCTAAGGCCGAACTGCGTGGAATGCTGACAGCTGCACTCTGACTCTTTGACATCGTTGGCGAACTGCAGCTGAGCGCAAAATGGAACGATCCCCGGCGACACAGAGACCCTTGAAATCACAGCAGAGGGGCCTCGGATAAAAGATTTACCATTGATTTTAATGGAGTAAATTATGACTCAGCCCGCGGCACATGAAAGGCCTCGCGGCGTGGAGTCACAGGGTCGGTCGTGGGGGGGGGGGGGTGTTGCATACGTGTGCCGGTTGGGTTGCATACGTGTTGCCGTGGTGACGGGGCCCACGCGCCTGCCTTGATCGCAAAACAAGGTCATTAGCCTTTCGCCGAGACGTAAAGGTAGGAGGCACGCCGGAGTCGACGAGGGGAGGTTTAAAAAATGATGGAGAGAGAGAGCGAGAGAGAGAGGGAGAGGGAGAGAGAGAGAGAGTGAGAGAGAGAGAGAGAGAACATGTGCTCAAAGCACTGATTACGGCCGTGACCTTTTATCTGATGGATCACTAATTGAATCATGTAGTAAATAGATGATGATGATGGTGGTGATGATGATGATGATAATGAAGAAAATTACCTTTTTATTTATTTTTCCCCCCCCTCCCTCGCTCCTGGAGAGGAGCAGAAAGGGTAATAGTGGTGGTAATTGCGGTGTGAATGGCCGCTATCGCTGTAAGAAGAGTTGAGGACGTGGCGGTCGACATCAATAATATAGGGAGTGAAAGGGGGAGAAACGGCCAACCTTGCACTAAAATACAACTAACCTCGCAATTACCACTCCACCAATGACCGTTACGGGCGCTATGTACAGGCTGTTGGTAATTTTCAAACACGGTAGTAAGCTCAAAGGTAATAGCGCTACAGGCGAACGGGGGCATGAATTTTTTTAAAGTTCGGGTTGTGTGTGTGTGTGTGTGTGTGGGTGGGGGTTCCTATATCGTAAAATAGAAAGAGAGAGCATACCTTGAGAAGGTGTGTGTGCGTGAGGGTGAAATCAAAAGCGCGGGGCGTCTCCAGCGGCATGTTCCCCCATGCTGCCGCACGGAGCCCAATGGGGACATGATTGACATAATCAGAATGGAAATAATTGCCACGGAAATAACACTGCCAATCAGGCTAGCATGTTTGTGTGCAGGTCGTGGTAATTGGGAAACACAGCGACTGGCAGTATCGCTGTGAACCGTTTCCCAGCCAAGACCTGCTGTGTTGCGACTGGCATCAAATGGACATAGAGTCACGTAGGGGGGAGGGGGGGGGGCTGGCCGTCGCATATCAAATGGGGGAGTATGGAAGTGAAGTGTGTGTGTGCGTGTGTGCGTGTGCGTGTGTGTGTGTGTGTGTGTGTGTGTGTTACCATGTGAAATGACGAGAGGAGCATACAGGATTTGATATTTGTGTACAAATATTTCTTCCGTTTCCTCCTTTACGTCCGTCTTTGTTTCTCCATGCACTCCTTCCTCCTGTACTCTGGCTAATGCCGCCGTCAGCCCACCTCTTTACACTTGCACTTTCAGCCCCGAGCGTAGGCCTATTTATTTATTTATTTATTTACAATAAGCTATTGTGGCCTCACATTGCCTCAACCTTAGGTTCACCCCTCTTGCACACCCCCTGATTTCCGCGGTAATCTCCCGGGTGCATTTTACGGCACGCGGCCCCCGCTGTTTGTCTCGGGCTTCGACTTCCAACCCCGGGGCAGGTAGCGGTAATGGGCTGTACAGGAAGCAACAGCGAGCCGGGCCCTGTGGTGTGTAGACCCTAATGAGAACAAGAGTGCAGGGAAGTCTTACACAAGAGGCCTATAGGCCTGCACACAGCTATCTCACACATGTGTACCCGTTTGTTACATTTCCACGGCAAACCACGGGGGAATTTGATTGGTTCCTGTGCAGTGGGCTGTCACTCATTGGATTGTTTAAAGGGCTATAAAATTATATTCAAAGGCTGACGATCAGAACACATTCATGACTTTATGTTGTTGACAGCCCAGACTAAGTCTAAGAATACATATTTTTGCATTCCCCTCCGCTATTAAATGCCAGAAAATTGTTAAAAGAGGCGCTGATCAAATTGTATGACATTTGAGACGGTAACCCACATAGCTACATAAAAAAACACATTACCGAGGGAAGAAAGAGTGAAATGGCAGGGTTATGATTCCAACTTGTGTATAAAGAGCTCTGTTTTAATGCCACTAAATCAGTCGGGGGAAAAAACTAGCAGAAAGATGAACAGCAATAAAAGAAGCACCTTAAAAACAGCTAGTATTATGTGGCTCTTAACATTAGCTGTGGGTTGGCAACTGAGATTTTATGTAGCGTCTCTCTATTCTAGGCAGGTTCCCGTGTTGTAACAAAATCCTCGTGTCTCCACCTAAGGTGACATGCCTCAGTAAGACTGTATTGTGCTCATTGTTCATTGTGTGTGTATTTGTGTGCGTGCGTGCATGTGTGTGTTTGTCTGTGTAATGTACATGTGTGTGGGCCTGTGTGTGTGTGTGTGTGTGTGCGCACGTGTGCATGTGCATCCGAGTGTGAAGTGTGCGCCAAACAACTGAAATATGTGGGTTTTCTTCAAGAGCTTGCAAAGCCATGAAAGCATGTGATGACAGAGTCTGGTGCACACACTCAATCACTCAAAAACGCTTCAACCCTGCAAGCACACATACGTGGACATGCACATTCAAACAGACACACACCACACACACACACACACACACACACACACACATGCATATAGATAGATACGCACAAATACACACTGTTTTTTAAAAGCTAGTTAAAAAAATTTTTTTTTCTCCTCTTCCTCCTCTTCTGATTGGCACCGGTTGGTTTCACTACCTCACCGAATCCACAAAGAACCTTGACACACTCTTTTTTTCCCCTCTTTTCATATAACCACGTTGCCATGACAATCCGACACACTGCATGAAAATGCGTGTAGCTCAGGCTTGCCAATGAGCAGAGATGACTTGGCAGTTGAAAGTCATGTGTACGTCTGCTTATCCTTCATCAGAGCCCAGTTGAACAAATACTCTGCAGTGCCGATTCAAAGAAGGTAAAATACCCCATGCGAGCGTTTGCCTTTTGTCCCCCGAAATTAAGCTTTTATTTTTCTTCATTAATCAGTAGTCAGTGGCCCAAATTTAATTTATGGGAATTATTACAGATAATCATATTCAATTATGCACTAAATGCTAATGACTAATAATACAATTTAAATTAAGACAGCCTTTGCGATCTACAATTCACGGAGTCAGTCAGGAAGGCTCAGTGAAAATTAGAATAACAAAAATAAGAATGGTAAATAAATAATGAACTATGAATCCTGTCACTCGCTTTCAGAATAAAAGCCCCATTTATCCCAGATGCATACCACCAGTGTTTCTCTATCTAAGCATATGCAAGTAATCAGGTTTCCATGTAATCTGAGCAAGTCCTCCAACCTATATGACAGAATAGGTTGTTTGTCAATATTGCCCCAAAAACGACCCATATGAACGTTTGCTGGTTCAGTGCCTCTATCGGCTGGCCCTGGCCTGCCCACGCAGCTGTCACATGACTGTCAAGTTTCTGTCTGCAAAAACAAAATGGATGACATTATTTTTATTCTCAATAGCCAGAAATTTCTAGCCAGAAATGTTCATTTTATTTGCATAATCTTCTTATAGTAAATGTATATGATGTTTAGTTTGTTAGTTCATGCAACATTTTCTATCTTTGCTATGGTGGTTGCTATGGACGCTGCTATCGCTGAAACCACGTAGCTCACATATTGTTTGAATCACTGTCTTTGTGTTGTGTAGTTATCTGAGCTGTTATGTTAGGTGTTATTTTATATAACTGTTTGATGATGTTCTTTCAATAAAAATTTAGATTTTAGAGTGACCCAGGGATGACGTATGTGCCAACGGACTGGGCACATTGCTGCGGTAGCAATGCGCCTAGTCACCCTCCGGTAAGCCGACGTGTTTTTGTGGGGCAACCCCGAAGTTATGTTCGCCATTGCAAGTCCATTCCAAAGGTTCTACAGGAAGTGATGTAAATGGTCGTTGGGAGCTCATCAGAAGATAAAAAACACTTTTTACGGGGGCCTAAAATTACTTGGGAGTAAGCTAGAGATCTGGGGTCTCTTTCATATGAAAGAGGGCCTTAAGGACATAAGATTATCAATTTGAGGGTTCTAGCTCTGGAAGTGACTCACAAAGCATCATCAAATGCTCCATCTCGTGATGTCTCACCCCGCAGCCGGCTTCTGAGATTTTTGGATGAAATTCTACCCAGACCTAAACCCCACCAATCCAACACGCATATCTGCGAATCAGACATCGATCTCATGTTTTTAAAAGTTATGAGCGAAATTCACATAAACTTTTTAAAATATCATAAGGGGGCGTGGCCTTTTGACCTTTTGACCCCACACTTGAAAATCTTGTCCACACGGCAGCTGTGTTTACACCGCCAAAGGCATGAGTTTCTATCTCCATCCCACCGGAAATGGGGAACTTGAAACCGTTTTAGGCCCTAACCCTAACCCTATCGCAGTATTGCAGGTGACGTCCCTTTTCGTGACCTCTCGAGATGGCTAGAGATGCCAAAATTCTACGTTCCCCTGCGTCCCAGGAACGACATATCCGAGATTTGGATTTATAGCTCTTGCAGAAAAAAAGTTTGCCCAAACGGGCCGGTTTTATGATGGAGCATGTCAGAAGTGTTTCCCGCGAGACCTAGTCGATCAGAATAAAAGGCCGTTTTGGAGATAGGAAGGTCCTACCGCCCTGAGACTTGACAACCTTGTTCCACGGTCGGACTGGGACCCTGACACCGAACCTTCGCTCTCTCGGACCCCGGGGGAGTGATCCGCGGGCCCCGTAATTTTGTATTAATGGAAATAAGGGACAGTATGATGGCACTGCAACCTCCTTTGCCCCAAGAGGGGCACAGAGTGATCTCAAGATCTCTACCTTACTCCCAAGTCATTTTAGGCCCCCATACATGGTGTGTTTTTTTATCTTCTGATGATTAAGGATTTGCATCACTTCCGGTTGGGCAAATTCATAATCTTGGATGTCCATTTTCATATAAAAGAGACATCAGGTCTCTACTTCACTCTCAAGTGTCCTAGACCTCTAGGTCACCTGCTAAATGCATCACTCCCTGTAGGGCTACGACCTCCATGTTGATACTTTTAGTAGTCTTTTGAAAATGTAAATAGGGTATTCATTTGTCATGATTATCTTGTTAAATGTATATAAAAAATGAACCTTTGGAATGGACTTTTTGGCAAAGCAATGGCAAACATTACTTGAGGGTTGTCAAAGTACCGGAGGTTGACTCGGCCTACCGGAGTGACTAAGCACATTGCTACCGCAGCAATGCACCTAGTCTGTCGGAAATCCAAAGAGGAAGAATAAATACGTCATCCCTGGAGCACGCTAAAATTAACTATTTTATTGAAAGAACATCATCAAACAGTTACATAACATAACACATAAGATAACAGCTCAGATAACTACACCACGCAAAGACAATGATGCAAACAATATACAAGCTATGGTGGTTTCAGCGATAGCAGCGTCCATAGCAACCACCATAGCAACCACCATAGCAACGATAGAAAACATTGCATTAACTAACAAACTAAACATCATATACATTCACTCTAGACATTTTATCAAAACGCATTTCAATGCAGAAGCTGTCTTAAAATATTGCATTTTCCACAGAGAATAAAACGAATGTCATCAATTTTTTTTTCACGTGATGTGGACACAGGGCCGGCTGATATGGGTCATATGGGTTGTTTTGGGGCTTACTGACAAATTACCTATTCTGTCGTTTAGGTTGGAGGACGGGCTGAATCTGAGCCTGAATTGTTATTTGTTTGTTTATTCATTTTAGCAAAAAGTTTAAGATGTTAACTTATTCATTTGCAAATCATGCACTGTACTATTATAGCCAACATTTGAATTTCACCCAATTAACTTTCACTGTCAATCAACAAAACATTGACAAACAAATCATTGATTCCTCCTCCAGACTCTTTGGGATCGTCATCTCCCATCATGCAATTCACCATTGACTGAACAAGAAAAATGACACCCCTCATATTGAAGACTCCTCATTTGTAAATCTGTTATATAATCATTTATTTTCTCTTTAAATTTGTATTGTAATGTATGTTTATCTTTTATTTGTATAGTCTTTTTTTGTGGTACATGGTGAATTTAATGTTTTTGGTTCACTGAAAAAAAATGCCCTTGAAAAGGTATCCATCACCCAGTTTGAGAACCATTGGTTTATAGTACACCCAATATGAACGTATATTTTTTATATTTTCACCTTTTTTACAGATAACACATTTAGACGTTATGATCATAAATATTGACGCTGTGATAAAAAAAAATCCTAGACCTATATATATTCCTAGACCCATAAAGGTCACCGCCACAAAGCGCTATTAAATTTACTGTAAAAATGGTCACCATGCCGCCCCCCCTGCCATCCCATTTCCCAGATGTCTGTCTCCTCTGTGTCACATCTCAGTGCGTGATTACATGTGCAGGTCCTACCTGTACTTCTGACAGACACATGCCTGGAAACGCACTTTGGAGCCACATCAAAAAAAAAACGCTCTGATCCGAAGTGATGTAGCGTTTCGGTTTTTACAGACGCGTTGTTGTTCCGTTCGGCGACCGGTGGGCACAAGCAAGACGCGTGGCAGTAAGCAGCCGTTGGTTAAAGTGTAGGATGTGACCTTTGCTAAAGGGGGTGGCCGGGCCATTAGCTTAAAGGTCAGATCAGACGAAACATTAAACATTACTGACCGCTCCGGTGACGGTGACGTTCGACCTGCACGCCGCCATAAAACTGAGTATGGGTCATGATTCAAATGGGCCGATGTGTTTCGTATGCATTGATTCTACCGAAAGGCCAGCGACGGATACGGCTGGCCATGCTGTATCCCTATGCTTATATCCATGCCTATATTTTCATTGACGGATGTTCTGTGTAGTCCTGTCCAAAACCCCTTATTGTCAAAGACAATCTATTGCTCGGACTTAGCAAAAATATTGCGGCTTCAATGATCCCATTAATCAAACGCACGCATACATTTTTTTCCCCGGGATTTTTCTTGCCATGGATTTCTTGCGGCAGACTTTGGGAGCCATGTGAAAGCATGCTTCTTTGTCCGGCTGCGTATTGACCCGCAGGCCTCGCTGACACTTGTGACATTGCCGTGCCTTAAGACCGGTGTTGATAATGGAGGCAGGAGCCGACCTTTCGGCTGAATTAATAATTGATAGAGTAATTGGGCCGGGGCATAAGGAGCCCAAGTTTTTTTTTCGCCAGTTTTTATTTTTTCTTCTTGCCTGTCCCTGCTGAAAGACAGCCATTATTCTGCCCTGCATGGCCGGCAAAGGGCAAACAGCAGATCAAATATTCACAATAGCGAACACACACACAATTATCCCTGACTTAATGGGGCTGACTTGAGAATATAGACCTACGCCAGATGCATTGGAGCGGATCAGGTCAGTGTGTTCGGTAACGGTGGGTGGGGATGGGGAGTGGTGGTGCTGCTGGTGGTTGAGGGGGTCACCTTGAAAGAGTTGGTCAACACTGCCGCTAATACGGACCATTAAAGAGGCAGTGCTGGGACTGATGTTCATCTGGCTTTGTCAACAGACCGGCGGAGGTGTGATTAAATAGAAACCGGTCGGGGAATGATACTTTATACTTTCAATTAAGTGCGAGAGCACCTGCATCCGAATTGCATGATGGGTGATGATGATGATGATGATGATGATGATGATATTAAAGTGTCTGCGAGGGGGTTGGGTGGGAGCTACCCCTCTCTCTCTCTCTCTCTCTCTCTCTCTTTGTCTTTCATTCCCTCTCTTTCCCCTCAGCCCTCGTTGTCTCTCTTTATCACAGTCTTTCCATTCCACTCTTTGTCGAGCAGATGAATGCATTCTGTCATTTCTATTTTTTTTTTTGCACCAGTGCTGCCACATCGCTGCATATCAACTCCTGACAGCATGGCTGTGCCATCCATTAAGACGTAATTATGTTAAAGATCTTGTATCTATTATTTGGTGCTTAGCTTTGCATGCAAATTGCGTCGAGGTCAAGCTCCAATCGAAGCATGGTGTTTAGTGACTCTGAGTGCCTCCGAGGTTTTTGTAATTGGTCTTTTTGAACATTAATGCTACGTCCTGATTGATGTGCTCTTCAAATGGATCGGCCACGCTGTGTTTTCTCTTTTATTTTTTTGCCAGCAGAAAAAGGCCTCAAAATAGATGGAGAGCAGATAGCGGGACAAAAAACGAGCACTTGTCATTCTTTCCACACATAAAAATATGTATCTCTAGCTGAGTGTTTTCCTGACTTTAAATTGGCCAGCGGGCCCCGCTATTACCGACTGGCTGGTATGCTAATGACACAATACTGTGTTTATGCTGTGTTTCAATCCACTGTGAGAATGGAAATTAGGCTGGCGGTGGTGGTGGTGGTGGTGGTGGTGCTGGTGGTGCTGGTGCTGGTGTATGGGAGAGTGGAGGAAAGGCAGATAAACAGAAAAGCAATGGAGAAGGAAAGAAAGAGATAGAGACCATTTAAGTGATTTCTCAGTTGGACCAATGGTGCGCTTCCCCCGGCTGACTATTTTACGTCTACCAAAAAAAAAAAGAAGCATAT
>OOFB01015464.1:27273-37273 GCA_900323305.1 Trachyrincus murrayi | reverse complement strand
GAGATTTAAGAGCTATTATTTGAGTGTAGGCCTAATTTGTTAGAAATGGCGTAGCCATTCGTCGGCCATTAGTGAGTGAAATGCGCTGTGAGAATATCTGTTTTGAGTTGACTGCACCTGTCTCTGTATGAGACGCTCCCGGCATATTTCTGACCAATCAGGGCATCTCTTCCCTGATTGGTTCGGGGAATCCATCTTGCCTGTCAATCACAGGTGCGGGAAGTGCAACACTTCTCAATGGCGAAGAAATGTAGGGAGGGAGGGAGCTCTCTTCAGCTCTTTTCTGCTCTCTCTCTTTCCAACTGTCAAATCTTTCCTACAGTACCTTTAAGATGAGTTTAGATGAAACGACCTTTGAATATAATAAGATACATTTTAGACAAAACTACACCCACGGAACAACTGTGGAACATGAGTTGCACCCAAACCTTGCTTCCTTAAAATAAATTATGAAATTGAATTGTTAAATGAGTCATTGCTTTACTGGGCCTGAGGGAAAGAGGGAGAGAGAAGAGGGGGCGGGGGGAGAATGTGACAGAAGGATAAGATATCCTTTATAATCCATTGGTTTTATTTTGTAGCCTGCATTGAAATCATCATATTGAGAAATAAAGGTAATATAAGAGAACACTTTAGAAGGAACTAGCTGCTAAGGGGTGAGACTGTCTGTCAGGATGCCAGTGAGCAGCTAACACAGAAGCTAACAAAGCTAAGGGTTGGACAGCACTGCAAGTGACAGATGTCTGATGTGTTTGGCGTGGATTACCACCAAGACTCTTTTCTGGGTATTAGCTGTCATAGCAGCTTCCAGTGCTCACGCTCTCTCCTCTCCTCTCCTCTCCTTTCCTCTGTCTGTCTCTCTCTCTCTCTCTCTCTCTCCTCTCCTCTGTCTCTCTGTCTATCTCTCTCTCCTCTCCTCTCCTCTGTCTCTCCTCTCCTCTGTCTCTCTCTCTCCTCTCCTTTCCTCTCCCTCTCTCTATCCTCTCCTCTCCTCTTATCTGTCTCTCTGTCTCTGTTCCTCTCTCTCTCTCCCTCTCTCTGTCCCTCTTTCTCTCTTTTTCTTTCTCTCTCTCTTTCTCTCTTGCTCTCTTTCTCTCTCTCTCTCTCTCTCTCTCTCTCTCTCTCTCTCTCTGACAATTGCTGGTTAGCAAATCAAATGCTCTCTGTGAAGTGTCTATCTGTCACAAAAGCATGGTGTTCATCTTGTTGTTGTTGTTGTGATTGCATTTCAAGGTCAAAGAGGAACGTGAAGCATCTCCTAAAGTTGACCTGTTGTTTTTGAATATATATTTCAAATGGTGCTATCACCGTAATATTTTCCTAAATATATATATGTGTGTGCGGACACACGCGCACATGCTCGTGCATGTACATGCCAGGCCCAGCGTGCATGCGTGCACATCGGCACAAGCAAAAATGACACATATTTTTCCAAAAGCAGAGGGGAGAGTGGATTGATAAAAAGCACCACCTCCGCTAATGCTGGCTAAGAAAGCGCCATCCACCTCGCATAATGTTACATCCAGCATCGCCCACAGTGATGGCCAGTCAAATTGGATTAAGCCGAGGTGGCTCAGGGGCTCTCCAAGCAGCTGCTGTCGTTTGATATGGGGTTTAGGTGTGTGTTGCAAGTGTTAACTTGGCTGTACTTTAAAGACCTGCAGAGACGCGTTAATATTTTATATGAACTACCGCCCGGGATGCCAGGGAAGTCATTGGCCTTACAAAAGAGGGAATGGTACAATACAAAGTGATCATGTGTGCTCAAATCACCCGTTTCTAATCTCGGAGGGGGGGGTGGGGAATACAACTGCAGTATGCATGTATAATCAGTGGATGTCTTGTGAATACTGGGAATTTTGTTCATGCTGGTGAATATTTGTGATTTTGTTAATACTAGTGGATATTAGTGAGTTTGTTAATCTGTTCAAAACAAGATTTGAGGGACTTGGAACTGGACAGCTCAAGGCAGTGTCCGTGTTTCAAAACCTAAACTGTTCACATGAACGGATTCGTAGTTTCATGCTTAAAATGGAGGTTCCTGTATGCTTGTGTAAGTGCATGTGTGTAAGTGCCTATTGTCCTTTTTGTGTTGTCTCTGTAACCCTGATGTAACCCTGTGTTTTATGTATGTAACCCTGTTTTATGCTGCTTTCTTGGCCCGGTCGCTGTTCAAAAGGAGATTTTAATTTCAATGAGTCTCATCTGGTTAAATAAATAACATAACCTACATAACCTTTATTGAAACCTAAATCTCCATAGGAACATAAAATGTATTTCCTTTTCCTCTCGCTGTTGCTGATCTGCGCAATATTTTATTGGCAGTGATTTGTTTGGTTCCATAAAACATTTTAAAAAAAACAGCTTCACGTCTATGTAATCAAATAATGGCCAAGTCAATTTAACAAAAGTTATGGGTAAACTGTGTTATTTTTAGTCATTTAAATGATGATGATGTTCCTACTGTTTCATCAATTTCCTTGTCAATCCCCGCCTGTCCTTGTTGCAGATGGGACAAACTCATTTTCTCAAAGGCAAATGGGCCATTGCTCTAATGGCAAAAGAAGAGCGTTAAAGATAAGTCTGCCAGCTAAATGCCATGCAATAATAAAAAAAGAGCCAAAAGTGTAATATGATTTTAAACAATAGCGATCCAAAGCAAAGACAGACATATTGTATAATCCTTAGTGCTTTAGAACCAATAAACATAAAGATGCCTTCTTAGTAACCACCGTATGTCCCCGGTACAAAAACCCATTAGCAAGATGCTTCACATTATCAACAGTGGAGCCCAGAGAGAGAGCCACATGCAGGAAACTAACTCTTTGGTGATTATTATGATTATGATTATGATTATGATGATTATCACTAATACTATTACTACTATTACCGCTCCCTGCAGAAAAGAGAATTTAGCGCAATGCTTTTCACATTTGCTTTGATTTTCCGAAGAGACAAGGGGTTTAGGAGGCCTGATGCTAAAGGTCATGTAATGGAGCTCCTTTTATATGTAAATACAGACAATCACAACCGTGGTCTTGATGTGAAATCCATCACAGTGATTATTACTTTAAAGAGTTTGATGTACATGCTCGGGGTAATCACTGGTAATGCCCGGCTTTCCGGTGTGGGTCGAGAACACACAAGATTACAAGAGAACGGAAAAGAACAGGTGGATGTAAAGAAAAAAAAAGGAAATCTGACATCTGACATCTCCCATACCATGGGAACAGATACCCTAGATATCCAGAGTGTGAAACCACAGTTGGTAAATAGACCTTTAAGATATTGCAAACGATTCAGTGACCACGATGCTCTGTGAATATTCATGTTTAGGAAGCGATAACCTTGTGTATCTGTTTTGCTTCATTCTATCGTATGGCCGCAAAGTAGCCTGGATCTTGAAAAACAAGATGTGCTCAAGTGTTCAGACTATCAACAAATAATTTAAGGAGTTGTAAAAATAGCAGTGATTAATATTTCCAGCACATTTGGTTTTACTGATGTATTTCTGTTCATCGTCGAGGACGTGAAGCTCATTAAACCAACTGGAACTCATTACTAAAATACCATTCGTTTTTAAATGCCTTAAAAACACATACACATAAGTAGAACAGTCCCTATTCTATTGACATAAGTTGGTTTCACAGCTTCCCCAGAATCTAGTCAGCTGTGGTTTAAAATGTACACATGAAATGACCCAGATAGCCAACCTGGATAAGGAACACAGACCCCATAGCGTAGCATAGCGATGATGCTGGTCAAAGCTATGTTGGCAATTATAAAATGAGTTCAGTCATGACCTGGATGGTTTATTTAGTTTCCCCTACCCCAACCATGCTAGGTGTCTGTCCACATGGGCCCAAATAAAGCATGCTTTTACCATGGATATAAACTAAACAAGCTACCGCACGCTATGCCAGGCAGTGTAGCTTAGCTGTGCGGCTAACTCACCCTTCTGTGGTACTGGAAGGAATTTATGACTGCCGAGCGTTGTGTTAACTGTTATTAATTATCCTGCACACATTTAATTATCCTGGCAGCTATCCTAAACGATTTAGTACCACAGTGTCAATTCAACACGGCGCCACTAGCGCTAGTACTGCCACCTAGACCACCAATCCTTATCCCCCTTGCCCAACATACTGGTTGAGAAGAACACGAGAACAATGCTCCTATTACACACAAGTGTAATAGGAAATATCTAAGCCTTACTGCAATCCACCAAACCTCAACTCCCCAAAGGCACTATTATGTGTTGCAGGGCCTTCGCTGCTTTCTCAGGTTGAAGTTTGCCGTACAAACAGCCAAACTTTCTATTCCCTTACAACCTCCCCGACAACTTGTACTGACTGACGACTGAGTTGTCAACTTTCTGTTTATTGAACACAAGATCTCTTTTTTTATTGGGTTTATGGGAACTGACTTTATAGGACTCCTAATGGCTGTGACTAATGACTATATCATATTATTGGATGTTTATGGTAATGTTAGTACGTTTGCGCCAAACTACTTCATACGATCCCATTAAATCAAAATGTTGTAACTTCCTGAGCAGAAATGCAAAACCACTGAACAAGGAAGGAAAATGCAATCTTTTTTTCATTTAACCTGTAAATGGAATTTGTTCTTTGATTGGCCATGGATGGGAGATGACATGGATGTGAATTACCAGGGTTTTTGTTTATCTTCCTACATGTACTGCACATTCACAATGTGTTACGTGATTTGAAATATTCATCTTTGACATTTGAAGAAACACAGGATCTATCTTTTTTAACAACAATAATGCTATCAAAGGACACAGGCCGGCTGGTGGAACAGAACGAGGACAAATTAATTGCAGATTTCTCTTATCCCTAACTGGGATTGGCGAGCCACCATTAATGAAGGGACTTTTCAGACAAAACACACACACACAGAGACACACACACACACACACACACACACACACACAGAAAACAACACCCTTCCACGCACCTGCACTGATGTGTACACCTCCCCCGAGAGAACTGATAATTACGGATGTGTTCTGTTTCTTGTCAATGTCGATCTGGTAGTCTGTTGCAATACTGAAGAAAAGTCTCCCTTAGCCATCTGGCGTGTAGCGGCGACAGTAAAGCAAACCGTGACCCCGTATGAAAGTTTGTTGCCACAGAACTGGCGAGGAGCATCTGCTTGCTGTGAACATGCCTTGGGTTGTCCTCGTGACACGTTGCATTGGGTGGTTTACATTTCATTATCCACGCCACTGCCCTCCGTGACAAACTAGGAGGATGACAACATGGAAGAACCATGGGGGATATTCACATGCATTTTCTTTAATTTCTGATGAATGTATACTTTTTGATGTATGTTTGTAAAAATGGAAAGATTCAAACTTCTAATTCTACATTATGTGACAGTACATCTTTTACACTGCCTGTCTGTGCCTACATGTCTGTCTGTCTGTCTGCTTACCTGCCTGCCTGTCTGTCTGTCTGTCTGTCTGCTTACCTGCCTGCCTGTCAGTCTGCCTGCCTGTTGAATAGCAGTGAGAAATCGTTCCGTTTAAGTAACTACAGCACAGCTCTGGTAGTCACTTATGACTCAATTCAGCTTCATCAAAGGATTCTGCATGGGATTCTTGTGTGAGTCACTCACACAAGACTGCACACCTATAGGTGAAACTAACTTGTATCATCATTATGGTTTTCTAAACGCTTTAACGCTCTCTAAATGCTTTGATAATCAATGCAGTCATTTCACCGTTGGGTGATATTTGATTGGACAAATTTGTCTGTGGATATCGGCCCTGAAATATATCTATAAGGAAAAACAATGCATTTTCTAAATATGAATGATCTAATACAAATTTCTGCATATTTTCTGTCACTTTGGTATTCCACAGTGTAAAAAAAACTGAGAGAAATGAACATGCAGTTGCACACATTGGGCTTGAAATGTATCCTGAGTTGACTGTTGGTGACCGCCTTGTTTTCCACGGCCTAATGGCAGCTCCAGATTGGGTACAGTCAGTGCTGCTGGCAGGCTGCAATACAGAAAGACAGAAGGTGAGGCACAGCAGGGGGGCTGAGAGTGTTGCCTGGCATTCAAGGCTGCACACTCCTTCCTAAATGACATGGGAACTTATCACAAGAACATTCTGGGCCCTGGCTGCTGTCTCACTGCTACCTCTGTTTCTCTTTGAGACAAAGGACAGCAGCGCTAAAGCTTCATGTAAATGTACTCATCCGTCAAGCGGTTCAGGATGTACTGACCGTATGTTGTGGCAGACGCATTCAATGCTGTAGAAGTTCTAGAAGTGCATGTGCATAAGTTTTTATGTGTTTTTCCGATGTTAGATGCAGAATTGTGGCGCAACAATAGCTAGAAACTGGATTAAAAGACTAGACGCTGTTGTCTCTCAGACATAACGTCTCTCTTTAGAGAATGTTATAAATATATGTTACGTGGACTTCAGTCCGTATGGTTGCATTGTACATTTGTTTGGTACTTGGACAAACCAATGTTGTGGGGATTTTCTATGAAATACCGAAAACTACCCTCTGAACCAGAAACATAACGATTCATTTTTTTTGACTCATTTGACTCAAGGGCTAAGCAGGGTACTTATTTTGCTTTAAACCATCCAAACCTTTGGATGGTTTAAAGCAAAATATAACTGATATAACTGTTTATGCAACTCTTTCCGGGGGAATCCATATTTTGCCTGTTTTCCTACTGAATAAATGCATGAACTTATTCCCAATCGATGGCTAAATATGATGATGTTGTATGTGTGATATACATGGATATGAACACAACAATGTGTGACACATTAAAATGACCCATTTGAAATGTTCCCATCTATATTAATGTGTTGTTTTCCATTTCCAATATATATTAATGTGGGATATGGACTGCACATTTCATGTTTTTTGTATGTTGGTAATTATGCAAGTTATAATGACTATAATTAATGACTTGAAAAAGAATACTTTCCTTTCTGTTTCCTGTTTTTTTTGTGTTTTACTTTCAGTTGTATTTCATCATTGTGCTTATTAACATAGCCAATGTAAAATGTAGTATCATTCATTCAGATGAATCAGTGACCATCTGTAGCAATGATACAAAGGATTGGTTATTCCATTAATACATTATATTATTTAAAATGCAACCACTTCTTGGAGAGATGTCATTTAGATTATTTTTCACTCTACCAGGCCCATACTCTACCAGGCCCATACTCTACTAGGCCTATACTCTACTAGACCTATACTCTACCAGGCCTATACTCTACCAGGCCTATACTCTACCAGGCCTATATGCTATTCTGTCCTCTGAGGCCCTGAGTAGAGAATATTAAGCCTATTTCAACAGTCCTGCAAGTGTTGAAGATAGAGTGTTCTGAGGCTAGCTACTTAAAAGTGAAAACATCAGAGGGTCAGAGGGTGAAAGTAACCCTAGACTTCTCCACCTGACACAGGACTTATACTCTCCAGCACACAACTCCGATGCAGAAGACTAAGACAGGCACGTATTACAGGTATGTTTTATTACAAAATATATTACAATAAAAATGCATACATTCCCCTTTCTAAATTCCAATTCCAATTCCTCCCCCCCCCCAACTAGTCGAATATATGAAGATCAATATATGGGAGCCAACAGGGATAGATTCCCCGTCCAACTGCCACCTGAGGCCTGAACAATAAAGAATTCAATTAAGAACTCAATTTGATTAGCAACTCCCTGCAGGTGTGCTTAGCCACACCCACCCACTCAATAAATTATTAAAACAATCAGTCACCCCATGACACATCAATGGAGTTCTTCATTCAAACAACTAACTGGAACATTGAGACCACTTGGATCAGATCAAAAACAGCCCGTCAGTCATCGAGTGGACCCTGATCTATGCCTGGTGTTTAGACTAATTACAATGTATTATTTGATTAAATTCCTTTAATCAAATCACTCATGGGTGAAAGCATTATCATTACATTGTAATGACATCTCATATCCCTCATTGTGCACCATGGGTATTTGGTAAGGTGCTAAATTACAATTTGTCATGGTAATTTGTAATGTTAAGTGAAGCATGCATGAGTGTGTGTGTGTCTATTAAATATACGTAACTTTTTGAAAAGTGTTAATTAGAAGTTTGTAATGCCGGTAAAATGTAGCCTCTTAACCGAAACCAGCATTAAATGGCCATCATCCATGATTTGGCCATTTCATGGAACAAACAACATTTCTTTGCATTTGCTCTATTATTTCCACATTTGGAGAATAGATAAAAGTTGAATAAATTAACACTGCTTAGATGTTATCTTCAATCAAAAACACGTCGACACAATAATGGACTGTGGTTTTCCTCCTCACAGATTCCACAGATCTCATTTCCGTGTGTATTGGGAAATAAACTGTTAGGTAATCTTCCCCATTAATGACGTGCAATGAGTGCGGGTTATTAAGGCGGAGTGAAAAAAAAGAAGAAAAAAACCCTCTCAGTGCGGGGCAATGACGGCAAATGTCTCTCAGGTGTGGCTGGATACAGTCAAATGTCTTGGTTGCAGACATCAATCGTGTTTATCGTCGTCGGTGCTGGAGGATGTTTTCTTGCTGTGCTGTTCAACACGGCCCCCCGAACAGCAACGACTTATAAAAGGACAACGTCAGAGCAGTTATTCGCTCGCTGGGGGCACCACAGCTGTCTACTGGGCTCACACACTTATTCCTGATTGATACAATCGATCCCTGTTGCTATCACTGCGTTGGATAATGTGAGAGGTATCAGATACTATAGGTGGAGAGGCTTTTAGATGAGGATGATATGTATACTTGTGCTCATACTTATAATAGTAAATACTGAATAGCAAATGCTTATTCGACAACTGATAATATTACTTAGTACTATTACTGCTATGACAACTACTATGACAACTACGACTACTACTACTACTCATCATCATGATCATCAAACAATCATTAATTATACCACTTCGTCTCCTTTCTATTCTTCTTCTTCTTCTTTCTATTCTTCTTCTTTCTATTCGTCTTCTTCTTTCTATTCGTCTTGTTCTTCTTCTTTCTATTATTCTTTCTATTTGTCATCTTCTTCTTCTGTCTATTCTTCTTCTTTTCTTTCTTGTAACTTGCAGAGGACGCGTGGACCCAAGCACACAACACAAGGACACGGACGAGGGATTGAAACAATAAACAGATTTTACTGCCGGGACAAGGGGTAACATGGAACGACGGCAAGGTAAATGAACAGGTAGCGAGACGGGCAAGACGGGCAGGTGAGGACCGACGGCCCGGCGGGACAGGCAGACGTGGAGACGGGCAAGACGGGCAGGTGAGGACCGACGGCCCGGCGGGACAGGCAGACGTGGAGACGGGCAAGCAGATGGGAACCGGAGAGTTAGAACTGGACACAGGGAGAACAGGGGTTAGCGCGAAGCACGAAACAATATAATTATTAGCACCAGAATAAAGTCAACAAGGCTGAGGGGCCGGGAACGAATCCTGACTGGTGGAGTCTGAACAACGATCTGGCGAAGAGTGACTGGAAAACCGAGGTTGACATATTGCACGCTGATGGTGTAGGTTGCCGGCAGGTGTGTAGACCGAGGGAGATGAACGAATGATGTAAACGGGAGGAAACTGGAAGCCATGCCCACCACACATACGCAGACAGGGAGAGGGAGAGACAGCGACGCTGGTATTTCTATTCTTCTTCCTCTTTCTATTCTTCTCCTTCTATACTTTCTTTTTCTTCTTTCTATTCTTTCCCTATTCTTTCCCTATTCTTTCTTTGTCTTCTTTATATTCTTCTTCTTCTTTCTTTTCTTCTTTCTTTTCTATTTTTTTTTTCTTCCTCTTCTTTCTATTATTCTTTTATTATTTCTTCCTCTTCTTTCTATTATTCTTTTATTCTTTCTTCTTCTTCTTTCTATTCTTCTTCCTATTATTATTATTATTATTATTATTATTATTATTATTATTATCAATA
>OOFB01015464.1:12047-23803 GCA_900323305.1 Trachyrincus murrayi | reverse complement strand
GTTTTTTTGGGGGTGTGGGGGGGGGGGGGGGGGGGGGGGGGGGGGGGGTGTATCGGATTCAAGTAGACCTATATGAAAGTGAAGGACGAAGTTATGAATTATGTAGGAGTTTAAAATAAATCCTGCTGACAACAAAGCAGACTCAAGCGTTGCTCTACTGCAGTACTGTTGCTGCTCTGCTTCCTGGGGCCGCGGGCTCCTGAGAAACAAACATTATTCTTATCTGCCTTACAAAAAGTGCTTTTTTGTGTGAGTACACATAGGCTACATATAGGCCTACTCCCTTTCTCTATCTCAGTGCCTCACTACCAGGTTTATGAAAAATGTGACACGGCCATATCTCAGATAAGTTCTCTCAAGATTAATTAGCCTACCCATTGATATATTTATTTTTGTACACTTTAGTTTGGTTTAAAGAAAGCGCTCGTTTTGTGTGTGTGTGTGTGTGTGTGTGTGTACACAGTATAAATACTGATAATGTAAATACCGTGTGCGGGTTGGTTCACAGCATACGACTGACGACACTTTTATTTCAGGGCCCTGACATGTTTGTTGACAGTTGGGTGGTGGGCTAGGACAGACCCCGACTACGCAGTCATCTCCATAATTAGGTCTCATTTCCTGCACACGTAGCAGGCTGCTGAGCCCTGTATACCCTGTATAATACTTGTTTGAGATAATTCAAGTCACACACTTGTAAATTAGCGCAAAGGCAGGTGAAGGCGAAGGTGCAACGCTAGTTTCTCATAGCTAGTCCGATAGGTCGCGGCTGTCTCTCCCAATGACAGGGGTCGGATTTGCAGGTCCGACTCATCATCAGCTCTTTGCAAGTCATCCTGCAACACTGCTGGAGTATGTATGGAGGTGGTGTGTTTGAGTGGGAGATTTAATTGTTCTCCCCATGGTGTTCGGTGCAGCCAATTATGTGCTACTTTGTGAGACGTTTGTATTTGCCAAAAGGTCACATTGTTCCACTTCTTGCTAATATTTATCAACTCGTCATTACAGTCCTCAAGTGGTTTTCTTCAGGGGACGAAATGCTAGATAATAACGCTGACTTTTGCCCAATAGTTGAAGAAATAAAAAATTGTTTTACTCTTAGCTCCACTTTAAATCAGAACAATACTTAGCCTATGTAGTACAATTTAACGAATAAAATATACAAAAACAACTGAAACAAAGGGTAGCCTTTTGTCTGTTACATATATGATGTAATTAAAAAATTGCATTACAACTGATAGAAATAAAAAATATTGTATACAATATCTCTCTTACTGATAGTTTTGCTCTATCATAAATTCCACAGTGTACCAGACATTGTGGTCACGTTCTTGGTATAATGAGATGAGGTGAGATATATGTCCTGTCCGCCATGTTACTTTGCTTCACTGCCTTCCACTTCCCTCCACAATAATATCCCTTCTGTCATACAGACAAATGGAGCCAGAGTCAAGAAAATAACCAGGTCCTATGAGGAATACCTCTTAACACGTAATTAGTGATTATTTTCAAAGCACTAAAGGTTTTAGGACCAAAATACATCTCTGTGTTATGAGCCCACCAGAGCTCAGGGTCATCAGGGGCCATGTCCGTTTACTGTTCCCAGAGTTCGAAACAAGCATGGCTAAGCACATTTGACTTTGTATGCACCACATCTCTGGAACAAACATCTGAGCTCTGTCTCAACATGGTATACCATTAAACCAGGGCTCAAAGCGTTTCTGTTTGCCACAGCTTTTTATAAAAATAAACGTTTGTCTACACTGGTATTTTCTCTCTCACTCTCTTCCTCCGTATTGTGTTGAAATCTATTGAAATCAACACATGTCCAAACAAATGTACCCTTATTCAGATCTGGAAACACATTACTATAATTGTTATTCATTTGTATAATGCATTGTTAATAATTATTGATAACACATGATTTAGGCAGTACAATATTAATTAACATTTGAAGTTTCTAGGAGTTTTTGAGCACACTAAAGTCAATCAATCAATCAATCAATCAATCAATCGACCTATACAATCTATAGAACACAGTATGTGTGTAATAAAAAATAAATACTAAAACGACTAAAAGCAATTTATATTTGTTCAGTTGTTCAGTTTATTCATTGTATCTGAAATATACATATCCATATATATATTATTTCCTATATAGCCATAGAGGCCTACATATTTTTTTGAAAAGTCATTGAAAATCCATACAAACTATACGAGTGCAATGAACCAGTGGCTAAGGAGGTGTCGATGCATCTTGTTCGTGGCGGATGTGAGGCTGTTTTGCTATCTATAGCAGCAACAACAACAACAACAACAGAGAGAGCAAGAGAGAGAGAGTGAGAAAGAGAGAGAGATGATTATGCAACAAGCAGGGTGGATGTGTTCCCTCAAGCTGAGATGCTGTACATGCTTCTGTCTGTCTGTCAGAAGCATGCTAAGTGTGATGGCTAACTGGGTCCTGAGAGTGGGATTTCAGAACATGATCACAGCATAAACGTTGTGCTTACTTTGCTCTTTTGTATGTCGTTTATGTATATGTTATGTGTATGTTTATTGTTATGTCAAGTGTAATGTAGTGATTAACTTTTTAACAGAGGATAAAACCAACCGATGAAACACATTATTATTGCATGTCTCGCCCCCTGTAAGTGTAGCCTCGACCAGGTGCCCATTACATCACAGGTTCCATAATAGAGAATAATTCAAGGGAAAGGTGCACTACAAAAAGAATGCACTAGCCATAACCCGGCATACTTCCAGAAAACATAACGCTCAAAACCTTGTGTTTTACATGCTTTCAGTTTAATGGAATGCCATACGGACAGAAACTGCAGTACCCCAATGAAGGACTATCAAACTTCAAGGTGAAAAAAATAAACACGAGTGGTTTGATTTCTTCGTTGACAGACACTCAGACATGCAAACAAGGCAAAACAAGACGTTCCACTGTACCCATACAAATCTCAACGAAGGGCTGTCAGGGGCTGAAAACGGAAAAAATGACCACTGATATAGCTTACAGCTGTAACATCATTGGTTTGATTTCTTCCATCACTGACAGATGCCATTCAAATGAGGCAATTCAAGACGTTCTGCCGTGCACTGCCACGCATACTAATATTTTAGTATGCTTGTCAAAACTGCGCAGTGCATATCAAGCAGCCAGAGAAATAGAATAAACAACCTCTGGCACGCTGTATCCAAACAGGATTTCACATCTAAAGGAACCCAGTGTGCTGACTCAGGGCACTTCCGAGGCCTGACAGCCACTACCTGCCTTCACAGTAGCACGCAACCGATGAGTACGAGAACCTCGCTCGGGTAACAAAAGGCCCAAAATACACCTGTCCTCCACCATCGAAATCTTAGGTCTACGCATGGTTGAGAGAGAGCGAACACTCAGGGGCCACAGCTGTGAATGTGTTTCTTCTTCTGCACGGCAGTGTTGCCGAGCAAAATCTCAGTCTTCTTTCTTTTTTTTACCTCTTAGGAGGTTGTTGTTGTTGTTGTTGTCGTCTGGTTTTACTCACCGGAGAGATGAAGCAGTGATGGTTCACACACTATCCCGAGTAGAGTAGGCATGTCTGACACCACAACACACAGGAAGCCTTTACATTGGACTCAAAACCAAACTCACTTCCATTGGATTTTTCTAGTCTCAATTCTAAACTCCCTTCAAACATATTGCTTATTTTATGACTACAACCAAAGTTCAAATGGAAATGTTTAACGTGTACACGTGTGCATGTACAATGCCTGACAATAAAAATGATATTGGCCTCCTTTTCTAGTAAAAGAAGAGAAAAAAAAAAAGGAAAGAAATCAAACCCCTTGTCCAACAGTGAAAGAGCGTTGACCTCGGAGGTGTCAGATATGACCTGTCAAAGTTGATTCATGTGCTGGCCACCCCGAGTCACGGCTAGTCCCCGTCCAATTACTATTCCATAATATATCAAGGGAATGATGGTTAGGCGGCACACCATCAGAGTGTGACTTTAAGACACCTGTGCATCACGGGCCGCGTGTCGGCGGCCGCTGCTCTGATCCACCACGGCAGACGACCGACGCCAGGTGAGATCAGCTGGTCTGACAACTAGGTCAACACGTGAACTGAGTCTGACCTTGCTTCCCGTTCTGTCGCTTTGCTTCACTTATTTTTCTTCTTCTTCTTCTCTCTGTAAATGGGAACGAACGAACCTACCCCCCCCCCCCTACCCCTACCCCCACCCTCGCAAGATACAAATCGGGGTCATTACAAGCCACACAGTCCCACCCTCCCCCCCCCGCCCCCCTTTTAATAATGTGTGATGGTCATTTTCCAAGTGATGTTATATTCATAGGCAGATCTAAATTGGAAATTGTAGCCTGCTTGTGTGCGGGTCACGATAAATGAAAACTGTGAGAATTGTTCGCCACCAGACTAACGCTGTTGGTGTTGTGCATATAATTATCCTCTGTGGTGTGGCAGGCTCCAATTCCCGTGACAGCTCTGGTCTGTCTAAGTTAAGTTTCCTGGTTTCCCAATGACAGATTTAAAATTAAATCTGAGGTTTTATTCTTCACCCATTAGCAGCCGTCCATTTGTAGGTTTAATTGCCATAAGCTTAAAGTTGGTGAGACGGAGGTCTTAACCCGGGAAAACATATTTGAAGACGTGATCTACCATTGAAAAGAAACAAAATCTAGCATTAACTATTAAAGTGAGAGACTTTTCTAAATCACCAGACGACACGAGGAATTGAATGGCTATCAGAAACATGTCTTCATTTGTGAGTGAATGTACAGTACACATGCAAGATGCAGTGCACACGTAGATTAAATATTCATTTACAAAAAGTAATCCAGGCTACAAATCCATTTTTGATGAATAGTGAAAAGCCTGCACGGACTAGTAGGGGATGTTCCTATATTGTACATAATATTTGCTCAATGAAATGTAGCACACTTGTGGTACATAACTGTCTATGTCTCACTGTGTTGTCGTATTGCAATGTCAATACAATGAGCAATACAAACTGGTTTTACTATTTGGTTTGAAGTCCTCTGCCTAAAGTCTTTCTTAAAGCATAGTCCACCGAGGGAATTGTAACACCTTAAAATAAATCAAATAGATGTATTTGAATATGTCCCACCATGGAAATCATGTGAGAAAGAAACCAAATAAAAAAAAAGAAACAGTGACATTTAAATTTTTTTGGCAGTTGAAGCCACAAGCCTTTGCTTGTGTGAGCCAACACTGCAGTGCAGTAGAAATGTGGGTCTGCTGGAGCACAAAGCAGCTACAGTCACACACAGCGTCAGCCAGCGCATGGTTACAGAGAGGAATTTAACTCATGAGGCTTCGTGGTGACAGTTGACATGCTTCTTACATTGCAATGCTCCTCCACTGAAAGGATTTAGTTTTACTCGACATGCCACAACAGAATTAATTTTGGGATGGTTGTTTATTCGCACTGACGATACATACACATCTATCGATCCTATGTATCTATGTATCTATCTATTTATCTAGGTATCTATGTATCTATCTATTTATCTAGGTATCTATGTATCTACGTACCTACTTACCCACCCACCTACCTACCTACCTACCTGTCTGTCTGTCTGTCTATCTGTCTGTCTATCTATCCTGACTGTAATTATGTTGACTATATATGTTTGTGTCATACTAGGAAGTACCCTTCAGTCTTACACAACAAACTCGTTTATTTCTTAAGTCTTTGGCGTGTCACCACTGTTTTAGCGGGTCAAAACCTTGGCCCAAATGCCAACATATTCCCTGCAAAACTACACCATTCATTTATGACACAGCAGGTATTTGATTGCACTGTAAAAACAGAATATCATTGCTTAAGGCAAGGTGATGGGGGAAATAATTATTTATGCTTAATATTTAAATCCCAGGGGTGAATTGAGAATGATGGAGGTGTCCTTGTTTGAAATACCCTTACTACTCCATCAACTCAATCAAAATCCATAGACAAAAAGCCCCTGGCAATCACTTATCAAATTTCCAAAGTTATTAAAAGCCATTAATGGGTGTGATTATATCAATTTAGCCCAATGATGACTGCAAACACTAAGTGAAAAGATTAATATTTAATGACATTTTCAAGTTTTCCTTGACCCTGGCCCCCATCCTAATATCATCATTACCCATCCAAAATAGTTTGGTCGAGTATAATTCATAAATCTTTAACGATAGTATTAATTTTAAACAGCATGAATGAATATCATATAGTGGCAAATAAAGTGAAGCTTGCTTGCATTTTTAAAATAATGGCAAAATAAGTTCATTGCATGTTAATATATGCAATGTACATACACCTAGGCTAGATAGGCCATCCTACCCAAGGGCCCTTGTCTTGGGAAAGGTCACATAATAAAGTGCCAGTACCTGTAAATTAATCTGTAAGCGTCACAACACATTATGAAGGTAGTATCCTAAGTTTATTAGGTTAAAAAAGGTGTCTGGTATTTATGTTTCCAGCCAATGCAATGAAAGCTGGCCTTTGGCATCTGGGTAACACTTGCATCATTTTTATCGGATTCCATCCCCAAACAACCCCTTCAACACTAAAAGGAGACATTTGTAAGCCATTCAGACATCCGTTCAGCCAACAGACCGGACAGATTTTTCGTTGTTCTCGCCTCTGCGGTGCCCACTTCAGTTAAAGTTTTCTCCAGTAGTTAACACACACGCAAAGGCAGAAATTAATCAAGTTAGCTTAATCATTGTCAGCTAAAGTTAGCATTACAAGGCTAATTCACGATTGGAAAAAGCGTAGAGTAAAAAAAAAGAAGAGTATTGACCGATGTTAGCAACCTTAGAGTAGACCAAAATGCCAAGTTGAACATCATTCAGTTTATAAGACTGGCAGATTCAGTTTATAAGACTGACATATTCAGTTTCTAAGACTGGCAGATTCAGTTTCTAAGGCTGGCAGATTCAACCAGGGCATATGGTACTATGATATACATAGAAATAGCATGCATATCAGAACAAACGCTAAGCTCAAAGTTTAAGCTTAGCCTTAACTAAGTTAACTTGCCTAACTCTGGTTGGATCTACCTCAGTATAATAATTTAGTGAGCCTTAACTAAGTTCACTTAGTTAACTTGCCTAACTCAGGTTGGATCTACCTCAGTATAATAATGTAGTGAGCCATGGTATTTTACAGGAGGAATCAATGGATCCGGAAAGCCCAGACTTCATTCCATCTTTATTCCATAAGGCGGCACCAGTTTTTGACACCTGCACAGGTTGCTCACTTTATTTTCTACTGCTAACCTAACTTGTTGACAGTGTGGTATTATATGTGTTGACTTATTATTGTTGATTATTTATCTGTATTATTTGTTTTTGTTATAGGTTCATAGAATGAGAAAGAGGGCAGAAACAACCAGCAAGTCGTCTCCGCCTGACTTCACAGCAGCTCAGGGGTCTTCCACCATTGAGTCAGATTCCAGCTTTGCATTTCAGCCCCCAGACTGCCAACAGGAGCTTTGTACCGGTAAGTTTCACTTGTGCAATTGGTTCGTCCACAGTGTCTTGGATAGCCCCATTTGGGCATATTTCCCGGATCAGCCTTGAGCCAGGTGTGTGCTCACCTGTATATGGAAACAGTCCACTGGTCTGGACACAGTGAAAACTGAACATAGGACATAGAATGTGTCCACTTGCACACTGAATGCCACGCACTCGCCGTTTTCTCGCCGGTTTTCTATTTCCGGACAGTCAGCTAACTACCAGTTAACTACAAGTTGTGTTTTATTCAAAGTCTTTACAAGGTACAGTAAATGTGTTTTTAATTGTATTCATCCAATGCATCATAAAAATAGCGTTAGTGTTTGCTCATAATATTTGTTCAATGTTGTATGTGTGACGACCCTCTCCGCCCTGTTTGTTATTTTGTGGCTGCTTTCTCTACTGGAGGTGGGCGTGGCAGAGGGTCATCAGCAAAATGGCAACACCTGGGCTCATCAGCCACACTGGAAAGACCTGGGCTCATCAGCCACACTGGAAAGACCTGGGCTCATCAGCCACACTGGAAACACCCGGACCAGTGCTCCTTTAAAAACCCTCTTGGAGCTCAGCTGCTGGTTCTCTCTCCACCCTGAGACACACATTTGGTTTTTGGTCACCCACGTCTCCACTCACGCACCCACCGACACTGCTGATCTTACTGGTGACACATGCCCCTGTTGGAGTACGTTCTCCTCTTATGTTATTCTCTTTTTTGTAAATCATTAGTTAATTGGCTTGGTTTTGTGCGTCTCCCTCTTTTGTCTTGACCGTGCGGCCAGGTTTGTGACATGTAATCTTAACAAGTGCATGCTAATTGACAAGCTACGGTTTTCATCTTAATGAGACTACTAGAATTGTTATTCAGCAAAATGTTATAATTGACAGGAACGTTTTCTTTGGACTACTATGGAGTAGAGTGTTTTCTCTCTCTTTTTCGCCTGTGTCGGTTTCCCCCATCACTTTCCCATTTGAACATTGAACTCCATCATCTCTGCTACTTTCTCCGTTCTCCCCGTTGCCCTACACCAGACTGTGAGTACATTGCAGCACGTGCTTTTATTTTGTGGCTCTACCTGAGTGAAGCGGCCATACAGTTTCTAGGCCACAGTGCACCCCAGCAACAGGCCTGCAATGTTTTATTTTCCTTTTAAAGGTTTTAGTTTTTAGTTGCAGATTTAGTGTGTGTGGGATTGTGGGAGTTTGGGCCCACTGTCATTTGAAGGTTTATGAAAAAGCACATGTATGTTTACTCGTATTGAAAGTAACTTATAATTTGATATTGACATTTTTGAAGAACTGCATTATTGTAAAGACATACATATGACATACATATACATACAATATTTAGTTTTTAGTTATTAAAGGTTTTTTCATTCTTTTAATTCTTGAATTCTAATAAGGATAACTAAATTCAATACTAAGTGGAGGCACCGCCTTTATTTAAATTACATTCAAGCTTTTAAAAGATCATATTATAGGAAGTAAAATATACATAATTAGAAATACAGGTATACTGCGAAGTAAAATATTAGACCTTACCCAGGGCCCCACCCATAGTACTACAACACTGTAGTATATCTTATTAACTACATGGGTCGGGTGCTATGTTATCCATTTGTATATAGATTCTGTCTTCTGTGTTTGTCCTTTACTGTTTTGTTTTGTTGTGTTGTTGGTTTGTTAGTTATAATTTTTTTGTTCTGTCCTGTATTCTTTCATGTCTAATTTACTTACTTGCACACACATAGAACTGATACTCACTGTCGGATCAACGCAAATTCTTATACATAATATGTGCATAATGTGTATATACATCGTATAATTTTTTGGAAAATACCCAATAAAATATGATTCCAAAAATAAGTAAATATATAATCTTTTTGGGCTACTTTGTTGTTGTCGTTTGTGAAATTAAAATAAATAAATGTGTAATATCTTGGACTCTTGTTTGACAAAATTTGTAACATCATGGACTTTGTTTTTGTTTAGAAATATAGATTGATGTGCAGTAGACACTCAATTACATCCCCTTTGATTATCTGTAGATGATCAACAGACATTTAGTGAAAACTACTAACGACAATGATTCACTTTACTTGGATAGTCCAAATGATAGTTTGTTGATTCGCAACTGATAGACTGTAGATATGCACTGTCAACATGCCCCTCTGATTATCTGTAGATGATCAATAAACATCTAGTGAACGCTCTACCGAGACTCTTTATGTAGAAATGAAGTTGATAGCATTTACCAAATCTCACCAGACACAAAGTTGAATCTCACCTGACACAAATGTAACATGATATTCAACTGAAACATGTCTGAATAGTACTGGATAGTTGCTATTCACTTGACATGTTGATTATATAATGAAATTCAGTTAATGGTCAGAAAATGTGTGGATATGTTCTTGATAACCTTATTGAGTGTCAATTTACACAATGTTGACATGTCAAGTGAGAACTGAGACTAAACTGACACAATGTTGATGATACTCTACTGATACTCGACTGTGCACTATCCAGGTAAAAGTGTTCCCAGCATGGAAATCAGGGATTCATTTATGCCATGTTTTTTTTCCTGTGACATTTTGGTAACCGGAGTTTATATTAGTTTCTTTTCTTTTTTTCTTTGACATTCCAACACTGCAGGCTATTAAGATATTGATTGTCATATCCTTGTCTATTCCCAATGCTTGTTCGGCTACAAAAATAAATAATCATCCACAGCATGATTTGCTGTCGAGGCAAAAAAAACAACTCCGAGGGATGAAGTATTTTTAGCAATACCATTGATGAGAAAAACATCACGTGTTTAATTGTGCAAACCTTGCAGTGTCATTAACACACACTCGTTTCAGTCCACACCATCCTGAACAGAGCACAAATCATCACATAGGCACTGTTTTGTGTGCATGTGGTGTGTGTGCGCCTGAGCTCATAATTCAGCCAGTGAGATCTTGTGCAGTGATCTAATTAAATGTGTATTCGGGAGGGATCAGGGTGGTTCTCCTCCACAGGCTCAATGCAGCCCGTGCATAACTATAGGCTAGATTAACAAGATGTTGAGTCAGCGGAAACACTCCAAAGGTGTGCTTTTGGGCCGCACATATAGAACAATGCACCACACACACCCACGCATGTACTTGTGATTACAGATAACTAGTTTGAGGACCCCCCCACCCCCATGTAATTTGTTTACATAAAAAACACCCGAAGTAGACATGACAATAACAGCCGACTTGGCAAACAGCCTATGATAAAATATGGAATGATGAGGATGGTTTGTGGAGTCATATAGATAAATGCTTGCTTTACCCCGCTATATATCCTCATAAAGCCCTTGAAGGTCAATATTTCTACATCTAATGAAGATTCCTAAAGCTACAGGAAATATGGCCAGTGTTGGAAACAAAAGGGCAACTCGTTAATCTAGTCATGGTGGCGGTGGGGGTGGGGCTGGCGGGGGTCTAACCATATATGTGAATTTAACCGTCTTTCACGGGCAAAGACAATGGAGCATGTTACATGTTAAGGTCAAGCAGGTGATTCCTACCATAATGTCTGCTGTATTTTGATCCTAGACCTAATCATATGTGTAATGGCTGCTGCTATTTACCAACGGACGATTTACGAGCCTGTTATTATTCATAGTGTATGTAGAATACGGAGGAGTAGATCGAGGGAGGTCTATTGTGTGTGGATTATACTGTACACTGTCGCTCCATGTGCTTAGCTCTGTCTGTAACATAATACCATGCTTTAGTACACAGGAAAGTGGCCATCTACAATTAATCAGAAATAGAGACAAATGGCCATGTTGAGAACAGAGCCACACTGGATGATAGACCTGAAGAAAAGTGTCCATTACCTAGTCTGAAAAGCAGTCTTATATAATGAGCATTTTACCAGCTCAAAGGTCAAGCTATAGCCTTATGGATGGAAGATCACTCCACTGCATGGGAAGCGAGCTGAGACAATCTGGGCGATGGAAGTAATAACTCTGGCACTTTACCTCCCTGCTCCCACTCTTGGCCAAGTAAATTGGCCCTGAAGAAAGGGCCCATAAACGCACCGCGATACAATAGTGAATAGTGAGATATAGTATAAATGTAGAGAGAGCCACAGAGTGTGGCCATGCAATGAAGCTTTGCGTGTGTGTGTGTGTGTGTGTGTGTGTGTGGGGCGGGGGGTTAAATGTCAAAAGACACACAAAAGATATGTA
>OOFB01015464.1:0-12027 GCA_900323305.1 Trachyrincus murrayi | reverse complement strand
GTCCAGAGCACAGCCGAAACCACCAGCTGTTTGTGGGGGGGACCAACAAGAGGAGGAGGGTGGTAGGAGTGGTGAGGAAGAGAGGAGTAGTGCGGGGGGGGGGGAGGGGGGGAAAGGGTGGGGGGGGGGGGGGGGGGGGGGGGGGGGGGGACGCCGACAACATCTACGTAGATTGGTAATATTGACAAAGAAATGTAATCCAGATAATTTATTGTTGGCAGTGGAATACCATGTTTCCATTGAGTTTTTAATCCGTTGGCCTAGTCATCACACCAAGCTATGTTTTTATTAGAGAAAAAAATAATCAATCGTATGAATTAAACCGATTTTAAAACCTACGCATCTTACTGTAATTGATTACTACAATACCACCACCACCACCACCATTGATTTGCGTAAAAAACGAAACATAGGCTAAATTAGCAATGGACGTGCCCGCTATGAGCCAGGGCTACTGCAGGGGGCCAGGGCTACTGCAGGGGGCCAGGGCTACTGCAGGGGGCCAGGGCTACTGCAGGGGGCCTGGGTCTGTGGGTGCGGAAGCAGCCAACAGGTGTATGACAGCTCGAATGCTAAGCGTGTCTATCTGATCGGATTTCCCTAGCAACCTCCCCATGCTGTCTGCGGCTACTAGGTCGCCTTTTTTCCCCTTCTTATTCCACAGAGACAACGTTTGAAGCACAGGTGCACGAAAGCCAAAGCCTCGTCTGTACGAGGTCACAGTTGGCCGACCAAAGACTAAACAACATTTCAAATGATGGTGAGCAATGATTTCTAACGCACTATATATATATATATGTTTACCTAGCTGGCCATATAGGCTGCTCTACCGCAACAGATGGTCTTGTGCGCAATCTAGTCAGATTACGCAGTCAGATTAAATCCTGTGCGCGACATGTCTGTCATTGAGGCAGATAAGTGTCGTCGTAGTTAAATACTCCGTTGTTAAATGCAAAATACATACGACAAATGTAGCCATTGTTTCAGACATATATCACTCACTTTGACAGGGAATCAATGGAGACGATCTGCGCCTAAAAGGTGCTGAAGTTAGCGCTGTCGTTGGGAACCCGCGTTGGGAACCCCAACTAAAAACCAAAACACGTACATATAGGTCACTATAGACCTATATATATATGTACGTGTATATATACGAGAGATTAGAGGCATTCAGAATTTTAATTTACCCGTCCATCAATGGTAAGAGGCAGAAGAGATCTGTCCATCTATCTAGCTATCTATTTAGTGTAGAAGGTGTGTTCATTATAATAATTGGTATTAATAATGTTATTTATGGCAACATTAGTAACGTTATTGTACACCATAATAGGCCATTCATTAATATAATAGTGTGGCGGCCTACCTATTATGTCTTTGCTACCCCATTATAACCAAATCTAAAGGGACTCCCTGTTCTCCCAATAGCAACTTCTGTTAAGGTATTGGTGGTAAGATATTCAAATACATCTTTAAACTACGCTGTAGACTCGACGATGGGCTTTTATATTCAAATAACATGTCCTTTTAAATTTCCCCAAAACATTTCCAATTTATTTTGATACACCTTGTATAGGCATCTCCCATTGTATCTGTATCTTAAGGCAACCTTTCTAAAACTCCCTTAGTGTGTATGTCAGAAGAAAGGCAGAAGGGGTGCTCTAAAAGCTCCACAATGGAAGGATTGATTTAGTCCCCTCTCCCTCCCATCCCCCCTTTTGAATGAAATGAAAACACACCGTAGACCAGAGAGGACGACTGGCAGCTGATGAAAGTCTTGCCTCAACAGAAAAATAAGCCATTCACAGGAGCGAATCCACGGGCTAGCGAGCCGGCATTCCTTCTGGCAGTGGCCCACTTTAACCCGTGCTTATACATTGCTTTGAAGTATGGGGGTCCCAGGGACTAGCACACAGCTGGTTGTCTCTGTGGCATTGGTGTCATAATACATCTAGAGAGAGAGGAATGTGAACCATCATGCTAGCTCCATTCAGGCTGGTGCTTCACCAAACTAACCGTGGAGTGAAAATACTTGATTTTTGCCTGTTTTAAACCATTGTGCTCATTGAGCTCTTGAGAATCATTATGAGCCTGGATTTCCATCTCTTTTTTTCCCGGCCAAAATTCACAGTAGACTATAATTTACTTGCTGGTGTTAAAAGAGGCCCTTTGAGTTTAAGACCCACCGGCACTTGAAATGTATTTTCTATACCATTACTCCTCCTTGAGTGCATGACTTTGACGATATGGATTGTTTTATGTGTGCTACAGTGCGGTGACATAACATGTAGATTTAAGCTGTGTGTGTGTGTGTGTGTGTGTGTGTGTGTGTGTGTGTGTGTGTGTGTGTGTGTGTGTGAATGCAAATGAGGTGGCGGGCATCCAGGGGGAAAGGCATTGGGGTTAGGTCAGTGTGAATGAACGACTAGTTAGCATATTGATACAGCCTGCTATTCACCATGAGGAAAGAAATACTGCGAAGCCATTTCTATTACAATTTTGAAACTACAAATCTTTCTATCTGGAGCATGGATTCCCAACCAACCGGGGATATGCGTACCCCAGGGGTTACGTGAACAGGTTCCAGGAGTACAGATGTTGACTTTGCTTTGTTACAAAACAAAAATGACAACCTAAAATATGAATATTTGTTGAATTCTTGTTGAAATATGATATATGTTGATTGTTGCGGATCAAGTTAAGACCAGGAATAGAAGTATGCCTCAGCTTCTTCCATTTTGAATGCCTATAGGCCTCTACGATATTAATAATGATGCTCAATGATAATAGTATAATATTAGTTAAAAAGGAAAACATTTCTGGTTTTGACATCAATGAAGGGAGTACTTGAGCCATACTGATGGGCCTGTGGGCATACATAAGACAAAACAGGTGCTATTTTTTATCTCTAGAAGATTGTTTTTTGCAGGAGATCTTCTTATGGCATTAACTCTAATTGATTTGCAGTCTGCATGGAGGAAGTTCTGGTCTGAGGGTTTTGTGAGGTGTGACTGAGTGGCACTAGTGATTATTCCAATAGCTACTCAGACAGAGAGAGTGCCCAAAGGCATCGCCCTCGACAGCTGCTGTGACCAGAAGAGCTCTCTCTCTCTCCACTGTTAGCTGGTCAATGCATGCATCAGTACTGATTAAATCGCGTCTTGCTTCTGATAAATTCAGAAATACACTGATTGTGAGGAATAACGACCTAACACTAACTTTTTAGAATGGTAGTACCTATATTTATTCACAAATATTTTATCATCAACTCTACTTCACTGTTGCTACATGTACGGGCCTATTCAAGAAACATTATTGGCCTGTAACTGCATTCTTTTACTTTTCAAGTTAATTAAGTGTGACTTTTCTCCCCCTAGAGGAATCTACATTTTGTCTCTTTCTGTCTCCCTGAGAATGCGTCTTCTTGAAAGCTGCGTTAATGTATGGCGTTGTGTCGAGGCATTGACTTTAAGGAAACTTGGAGCAACTATTAGTTTTCCTCTATTTACTTATTGCACCTGCATAATGGACACAAGGAAAGTAGTTGAATGGGAAGGAAGATGAGGAAATTATGATTTCAGCCGACACTTCGAATTCCCTTGCACATTTGAATTCAGACTGCAGAACGCCAGACTGTGAAAAAGCCACAATTACTGACACATTGCATCAGCTAATGTACAACAAGCTCTACGTCTGTCGTTACTCTCCTGAAAACTAATCGATGGGCTTGTTCAAGAGCGGGGAGAGAGCTGTTTGTGACCAGAGCCAGTGTGCTTTATGTGCAATGAAGTTTCATTCAAGGTCGCCTACGTATATTTTTAAACAACACTCCTTGTGTGGGCCTCAATGTAATTGTATGGGTTTTTCGTGATGAAATGAATATGTAATTGATTGCGCTGCAAATATTTTGTCAATTGAGATTCGTGGACAATTCAATTGAGATTTGTGATTATTCGAAACAGCATTATGAACTGGAAATAAACTGAATGCTATGCTAAAGCTAAGCAACATTTGACATTTTACCATTACGATGGCCATGGTTATTAGTCACAAACATTTTGTTGTAACAATAAGTGAGTGGTGTTAAACACTAATTGCCTAATTGCCATGCCCAGATGACTGATTGGAAAAAAAGTAAGCAAAAAAGTAGAATTATTTTAGCAGTTTCTCTTATCTTGTAGTTAACTGGATATCGCCTTTGTTTTAAAAGTTTCTCTGCAAACATGACGTGGAGAGACAGATCACTAAAGCAAGACTAATGGGGAATCCAATCTAAGCAGCTTGTGTCATAGAAAATACGTCTGTCATTTCCGATATACCTTACACTGCACAATATCATTTTAGTTGATTATGATGATTTAACACAAACTCTTTCTACCTGTAATAAGCCTTTACAAAGGCTTTGTGATTAGGACAAATTACAGCTACTTTTTTTTTTTTACTCTGAGCCCTTCAACATTTTTCATTATGTTTTTGGAGATTCAATTAGCTCTATTGTTAATTATTCCATTATTTTATTTTAATGATGCTTAATACACTAAATAACCAACTTTTTTTTGCTTTAATTAAGGCTTCATGTTCCGCATTAAAAAAATGTATTCACTTTCATCACCCCCTCTTCCTCCCTTCCTCTCTCCGTATTGATAATAGTTATCCACATTCACAGTGTGCATAGGCCTAGCTACTCACCATGCACTTATTCATATCAGTCATTATGAGCTGACAAAAAAGAACAGAGAGGTTTTTGAGCACACTTTGTTGTAGAGTACCAAACCCCAACCTTAGTACCAAACCACAAATGTTTTCCTTTGAACCAATATTATCCTTGAGCATCATTATATGATATTTAGCTAATTCAACAAATATTAATATTTCATGTTGTAATGGTTGTTTTGTAGGTATAATAAAGCAAAATCTAAATCTAAGTACCCCCTGGAACCTGCTGATGTACCCCCTAGGGCAGTGGTTCTCAACTGGTCAACCTCAGGACCCACATGTGTCATTAAGTCACGACCCAAAAAATGCATTGTCATTAAATGCAGTAATCAATAATGTACTGTTAAAAACATTGAGGGAAGCTGCAACAATTGGGGCTAAACTCAATGAAATAGTAAGCCATTAAAACATGAATTAACATTGAAACATTAGTTAATTCATGGGCTTCTTTCTAAAGATTAAGGTTTGGCATATGCTCTGCGACCCACTCAAAAACCCTATGGGTCGCGACCCACCAGTTGAGAATCACTGCCCTAGGGTACACATACCCCCTGCTGGGAATTACTGATTTAGCGCACGCTTTTATCCAAAGCATCTTACACTAAATTCAGATAGATGATGTCTGAACAATTGTTCTTGTTACAATTATGAAAACCCGGTGGGCAGCATCAGTGCTATTCACGCCTAGACAAATGCACTGAGGTTCCCTGTCCACGAAGCACTGATCAAGCTCTCTGTCTTCCTCAGGTTGGTTTTAACGACGTCGTTCATCGTGACCCGTTTGGACTTTCTCGAACTCAAGAAACGTCCCCCGGATTCAATTACAACGCCATGTTCCCTTGATCATTCCGTATTACTTGAAGTAAAGTATCTTTGATGAAACAAGCTGAGAGTTAAGAGCGATACGAGAAAAGTGAACCATGAAGAGCACATTACTATTCAGCATTGTTTATGTCTCGGCTTTCCTTGTTAGCTATATCGTTCCTCTAGTCCACTGCCAAACGTTTTGCCCCAGACAAGCTTCACTTCAATGGCAGAGTCCGCCTCGCATCGTCTCACTCAATTTGACGCTGATGGAAAACATTTGCATGAATTTCGGCCAATGTTGGGATACTTACGGGGCCTCGCAGGGCCAAACCGCTGAACAACCTCTTGGCTTCCCGCAGGTTTGCCCCCTCCAGTTGCAGCACGGAGACAGACTGCTCGTCGCCGCAGACGAAACCCTCCAGTCGCACGGCATCAGGCTGGCGAACGTCTCGAAGGACTCCTTCGAAAGCTGCTCTGCCGAAGGGGAGTCGGGTGCAGATCGGTTGCTCTTCCGTGGCGCTATGATCAAGAGCGAGCCGGTGGAACCCGGGCGTCTGGTCCCGGGCCTTCATTATTTCATTGCGGTACACGAGGGCGACGTGCAGCTCTGCAAGCTGGGCCTAAGGCTCAACGTGTCCGTGAAACGACAACTTTGTCAGAGTTCTCCGCTCGTTCGACTTTGTTCAGGGAATGGTATTTGTCAAGTGGACCCGTGGGAAGAAGCGTACCGCTGTCACTGCCACCAGCATTACTCCGGAAAGTTGTGTGAGAAGTTTGATGCATGTTTGAATAACCCTTGTGGAAACAAAGGCGTTTGTTTGAGCAATGGATCCGGCGATGCAGGCCACAGAACATATACATGTTTGTGTCCTCCACATTTTACAGGTAAGGACGCAATCCTTTTTTTGTGCTGTGAACCAGAAAAGGCTTTGAATGACTCCTGTTAAGGCTGTTGCAACGTCAACGTTTTCTCATTCCACAAATATTTCATATTTAAAGTGTTATCAACAGCCCAGCATTGTCAACAGCACATATTAAATACTGTACATTATTCGATTTTTAACTTGTCGTAAAAACATCCTATTCTTGATTTCCTTAGCATACAACCAAAAGATGTCGGTTTAGTTTTAATGCAAATCAATCTAATTCCAATTCAGTGTTTGTGATGTTGTTATTTCACATTCTCTTTCAGGGGTAAACTGCTCCGAAATCATTGGCAGGGAAAACTGTGAACGAGTCTGTCAAAATGCCTCATGTGTTCAGGTGTCACCAATGTCCTTCAAGTGCATCTGCGAGACTGGCTTCTCTGGTAATGTATTCAGTGGTGTGTCTGGTCTTTGCTGCAGCACAATAATAGTAATATTATAGTGTTTCCTGCTCTGCCATCTTACATCCTTCCCTCCCTGAATTACCATATTTCTAACAATTCACCTTAAGCCCCATGTCCATGATAAGCGTGGGTGTCAGCTCCAGCGCTAGGTTGGCCGTTGGAGACTGCCTGTGTAGGCAGGCGCTAGGCTGGGCTGAACCGGCGCTGTCGGCAGTTGAATCCAACGTTTAACTGAAGATCTTGAATTTAACGCTGACTCAACAAAACAACAGTACTAACAGTGCTAGTAACAGCAAAGCACATGGCCGACCGTGTCGGGACAGACATGAATAAATGTTTTTTAATTTCCGCATCCAAAATAGTTAGTTATGAAGTTATTTATGAAAAATACAGCCCCGCTGCATTCGTGCTCCGTGTGCTTTACTCCGTTAAAACAATATGATTCTATATTTGTCTCCCTTTTCCAAATCCCCCCGCCCCCTTACATTTAAGGGGGGGTTCCTCATTGCTTAATCTGGGATCCAGCAGTCCTACTATGTTATAGGAGAACCTCTGGGGGGAGATGGCATGAGCGCGAGTGGATGAATCTTTCAGAGGCGCTTCAAATAAGTGTATTTCTACAGTGGCCAGGCTACACTTTGTTGATTTTAAACCTTTACAAACACTTTTTTTTACAGTGTACTACTGCTGAGCGAGTTTGTGTTTGCCAATTACACACTTCAGCAACATGATTGGTCGAAAAACAAATATGTTCACCCCCGAAAACAAATATGTTCACCCCGTTCACCCAGATTTGAGCTCGTCTGCCATCAGAGAAAGTCTGATTTGTTAGACTACTCATTGCTGGACCTTTTGGGAAACGACTCCAATCAAGTCAAATCAAGTCAACGTCTAAAATTCCCCCAGAACATCGCCATCTATTCATCTTAGGGAAGCGCTGCTGGATGCCACACTCTCTACTTAGGTTATTTGTCCCATTAAGGGCCCTGCTTTAAAGAGTTTTCTTTCCCCGCACAGTATGCTCGGCCTCAGCGTCTAGCAGTGCTGCAGTAATTGGCGGAGTCTGCATCCTTAGCGGGATGTTGAGAATGTTTTCAACTAAGCCCTCGGCCCGCTCAGCACTTCGCCGCCGCGGCTTTCACAATAAAAGACTACAAACAAATCTAATCTGAAGAAAAGAAAAAATAACAGTTGAAACGTATTTGGAGTGAGCGGAGGAACGTGAAAGCCTTGGTGTCAGTTAAACATTAAACGATTAATTTCATAAGTAAACAGGTGCTTTGATGTTTATATAAAACAGATGTAAATATAAAACAGGAAAATTGTAGGCCTACGTTATCGTGGAGCGCAGTCCGCACCCCAACCAGAAGGGGAGATTCTCCTCTTGGGTGGAGGGATGAGTCAATAACGAATTACTGATGTGGATCATAAATATGAACCTCCCCACCTTTTAACCAAAATCAACCGATCAATCGCTTTTCCGTCGTTTTCTTTGTGGTCAGGTCAGTGGTATGACGTCATTTGCAGCTGTAACAGCGCAAGGCTGTGAAATGACACCCGACCCCGTATTAAACCCAAAATGTTCACGCTTTAACGATAACTATGATGATAGCTCTTACTGTATATGCATGACGTAGATAGAACCACTTACTGCTGAAACTTCAGCACTTCAGCTGCGTTGCTATTATGTATGTATATTTTATTGGCTGTGATGCTGGGGGCGCATATGAGAGAACTTACAAGAGCCCTTAAGAGCCCATAAACGTGGTAGATGGAGTCGTTCACAACCTGCTAGAGACATTGCCACTTTACGGGGCTAATGACGCTTATTTGCTCTACAAATGTATATGTTGGTTTCATGGTTGTCGTGCACGAACGCAAAACATGTGCACTGTTGCCCTGGATTAAAAAATAAATAGAATAAAAATACACGTCCTCCATAGACTTTCAAGTGTTATGGTCTCTCTGTGACCTTCTACCGTGATTCATGCTTATGTTCCTGTGCTGGTAACGTTATTGTACTGCTAAAGTTTTGTCTGTACATCCTTTAAGGTTATTACACGGGCGACGCACTCTCAAGGTTTAGAAACATATAATTTATTCGTGGAGTTTCTAAACGTACATACTTGCATTGACAATGAATTGATGTTATCGATGTCTTGCTGTGTTGCTACAAATCCATCTCATCCAAAACAAACAAGCAGACATTATAGTTTCAATTCAGAGATGCATTTGTTCCCTGTCAAAAGCGGGGCCACTTTTTAAAAAGTGTGTTTGTTACACATTGCTAATCTACCTTTTAAGCTAAATGAATCCATCATCCTCACCCTTTTTTAGGCTTTTTCTTTTGCTCAGTCACTGTGTGTGTGTGTGTGTGTGTGTGTGTGTGTGTGTGTGTGTGTGTGTGTGTTGCCTCCCCCTCCCTCCCCCTCCCTCCCACCAGCTTCTTGGGAGTTCTGTGGAGCCTGTGCTTCCTTTACATTCTCACTGCTGTTGCCTCATTAATCAATGGAAAGTTGGTGGCTGCTCCAGCGGCGGCTGCCCTCACAGGCCAAAGTCTATGCGCACAGAATAATGAGGCAAACTCATGGGACATTTCAAATGAGATTTTCCTTTTGATTTGACTCTCCTGTGTGGTCGCCCCAGGGCATTTGCTCCGAGGTATTACTGGCTTTCGCTTTTTGGCCTTTTTTTGTATAGGGACGACGGTTCCTTGTGCTCGGGTTGTAATTGATTTTCCAATCCAAATACCGACTGTAGAAACATTCCGGTTGATGTTGAAATACGAGCACAATCATCCCGTGTTGCCCACAACACACGGCTGCCTCTATCTATGAACTACTACTGATAATCACCTTCATATGAAGGAATACACGTATGTATACCACGATGAGTACGGCGGTAGTGTGATAGTGAGCCAGGATTTTTCAAGGCATCGATTTGTTGTGAGAGGGACACGTCAGTGGTGCGAAATTCATATGTAGAGCCACAATTTATTTGTGTGTGTGTGTGTGTGTGTGTGGATAGGCAACACACAAAAAAAATCATGTTTTTTTATTATTTTTTTTACAATTTTCAAGTAGGAAATAAGGCAAAAAATAAATAAATACAAGCCAAGCCCAAAGGTGTACACAGGAAGATTGATGTCCACTGAGGGGCTGCGGAAAGCCTCTGGGACACAAGGATGTGCATCAGCAGGGGGATTAAGGAGAATATGCAAGGGAGAAAAGGGAGTCGGTAGAACGATAAATCACTTGGTACCATCTGAGGAGCACAAAAATGAAACTCTGGCCACCAGGGAATAACATCAAGTTTTATTCACCTTGAACCCAAAGTGAATTCAATCTAATTTTATCTTTTTGCATACAATGTCACCACGGTGTTGAGTGTGTCAGCCGTGCGGCGGTTAGCGGCGGGTAATGGACATGGACACGATGTGTTCTCGTTTTTTGAGGGTTTAAGGAAGGGATCTTTTTGACGCTCTCACGTTGGCTTTTCCTTGAGGTGTAACATAACAGGCCGCTGTTTTTATATTTGCCGTGCGTCCTTTATGGGAAATTTAGGTAAGCTTGGTTTGTTCGCGTAGACTGTGTTTGTTCGTAGCAGTTTATATTATTCCTTTATTCCTTTATCCCATCACTTCGGGAGTCGGATTTTTGACTTCCCTATAACTTCCAAGCATCATTACTCTAGATCTGGAGTAGTATTTTTACACCATCTTTTGTGTTTTTTTGCAAGCAGAAAAGTACACATCAGGATAATCAGTTATAGTCAATATATTTTACACTTTTAATGCTTGGTTAATAACCATATGAATCTCCACTTGTTTTGTGCAATTATTCGATTATTCGATGAATCAGTTGTCAAAAAATAAGAACGCCAGGATTATTCCTTCTTTTATCCTTTTCATGTGCACGCGAAAAGTACAAAAAGGATGAAAATAATGGCACACATGCATTTCAACAAATGTCTTTTTTTTTTTTGTGTGTGTGTGCAGGTCAGGCATGCGAGAAGAAAAACAAAGCCTGCGATTCCAGTCCGTGCAGAAACGGCGGAACGTGTGAACTCCGCGGCGACGCATTCGCGTGTCTTTGCGCGCAGGGCTTCGGTGGGCCAACCTGCGACGGCAACTGCGTGACTTACGATTGTCGGAAGGAGGACGTCTGTGCTGACGTGAGCCGCGCTAGTCTTTTTTTATTTATTCGGTTGTCTCGAATAAAATGTGAAATATATTTCGCCGTCCTTTAGAGAACATAGAGTGATGTCGTTTTTACCCCAAACTGCCGCAACCGTTAGGGCGCTTTGCTAATGATGAGTCAAGGGGGTGAGGGTGAGGGCGAGGTGGGTCGTTTAACTTTTGAGGATGGGCATTGGATGAAGTCCAAACGTTAAATGAGGATTTAACAACAATGTAATTAACCAAGTCATTGTTAAATTAGCATTTAACATTGGGGTTCAAGTTTACAGTGATATTTACGAAGTTGATATTAATTAACAAAGTTTTTTACTGGGGTCACATGGGTTTGTAGCTCACAGTGCTTGCTGCTTTGATGTCGTTGTCATTGATATTTGTTGTTATTGAAATCAATGCATTTGCACGAACAAATACAGTACCCCGGCCTGAGACTACAGGCAGAAGATTGATATGGATATGAATATGAACGCCCGTACAGAAGATGTGTTCGTAATACTGAATAACAGAAATACCATTCTCAACATGTACTATCGTTCTGTCCAACTTGAGGGGGTTGTGTCTTGTCTGTCAGATTATCACTATCAGTTTTTCCGCCTGCTGCTTTTAAAAATTGCAATTTCACTGCAGTTGTTTTTTTTATTGCATTGATGCCACTGACTTTACATCCACGTTCCTTCTGTTTGTTTGTGGTCCAGCGTTTTGGCAAAATCTATCCTTTTTTTTTCCCCAACAAAAATGGAAAAATAAAAGAATCCGACAGGTGACCCGTTTTGTTCTGGTTGCGTGTGCAGGCCTCCGAGTGTGCGTGTGCAGATGGCGTCGAGGACCCAGCGTGCGGCAGACGGCCCGGACTGTGCCTCCCATCACCGTGTCTGAACAACGCCAGCTGTGTTTCCCAGGGAGATGATTATGCCTGCAGGTGATGTGCATTCAGGGTCCTAATCGAGGCCATGCCAGCACTCCCCTGGCAGATGATGTCACC
>OOFB01015459.1:2351-13271 GCA_900323305.1 Trachyrincus murrayi | reverse complement strand
CTTTTCAAGTTACTTTGACAATCCATCAACACAACATTAACATATTTGTTATGGTATACTGTATGATATACTTATATTTACCATATTTGCGGGCTTTGGCATTGGCATCATACCCTGTAATATGAATGAAGTGGTGATTAGACAAATCTTCTCTTACTTTTACCTACTAAGAAAATCCTTAAATCAAAGTTTTGCAGGGTTATTACATAATTAACTAGCACAACTTTGATTTAAGGATATTCAGGTTCAGAATTACCTCCAGCTCCTGTTCCTGCTCCTCCACTTTGAGTTCCCACTCCACCTGGTCCATACCCAGCCCCACCTGGTCCATACCCAGCCCCACCTGGTCCATACCCAGCCCCCCCAGGAACAGATCCGGCCCCGCCTGGTCCATACCCAGCCCCCCCAGGAACAGATCCGGCCCCACCTGGTCCATACCCAGCCCCACCAGGAACAGATCCGGCCCCGCCTGGTCCATACCCAGCCCCACCAGGAACAGATCCAGCCCCGCCTGGTCCATACCCAGCCCCACCAGGAACAGATCCGGCCCCGCCTGGTCCAACTCCAGCACCACGACCAGGTCCATAGCCTGCCCCTCCACTTCCTGGTCCAAGGCCTGTGCCAGTAGAACCAGTACCAGCTCCACCCCCAGGTCCATAGCCTGTTCCGGTTCCACCAGGTCCAACTCCAGTACCAGGCCTGATTCCACTGCCTCCACTAGCTGGTCCATAACCAGCACCACCAGGTCCACCTGTTCCTGCTCCTAGACCGCCTCCAAGAGCTCCACTTAACATACCTAATTGGAAAATGAAAGCATTTGTTTTTTAAGATATTTTCAAATTACTATGGCAATCCATCAAAACAACATTAACATCTTTGTTATGATATACTTGATGTATATTTACCATATTTACGGGCTTTGGCATTGGCATCATACCCTGTAATATGAATGAATATGATGAGCCAAACATTTTAATTATAATAATTACACAATTCTAACTAATTCTAACACATATTCAAGGTCATATTTACCTCCAGCTCCTGTCCCTGCTCCTCCACTTTGAGTTCCCACTCCACCTGGTCCATACCCAGCCCCGCCTGGTCCATACCCAGCACCACCGGGAACAAATCCAGCTCCACCTGGTCCATACCCAGCCCCACCTGGACCAGTTCCACCAGGTCCATAGCCGAGGCCACCGGTGCCTGTGCCAGCTCCACCTGGTCCATAGCCGAGGCCACCAGTGCCTGTGCCAGCTCCACCAGGTCCAAATCCTGCACCCCCAGGTCTGACTCCCACTCCACGGCTTCCCCCGCCAAGTCCACCTGCAGCTCCAGTACCTGCACCGCCCTGCTGAGCTGAAGAGAAAGAGGCAATTTAAAGTAAGCAGTGAACAAAAAAAAAGCAATAACCACTAGAGGGCGATGCCACGAAACTCATCTTCAGTATACTCATGACAAACTTAAAGCGCAATGAAAGTTTGGTAGAGGTTTGGGTTGTGTAGTTACGTTGCCATGATGTAACTCCAAATGTTGGCGACATATCTTCAGTAGTTGCTCCGTAGATTCAAACTTGATAATCCAAAATAGTGTTTTTTTCCCTCCCCCATTGACTTACATTGCATAGCGAAACAGGTCTCAAAGTCACACTTTTAACACAAAGTGGATTCTGCCAATGTATCAAATAACAAAACCCTATTTTGGATTATCAAGTTTGAATCTACGGAGCAACCATTGAAGATATCTCGCTAATATTTGGAGTTACATCATGGCAAGGTAACTACACAACCCAAACCTCTACCAAACTTTAATTGGGCTTTAATATACTCATTATGAACTAATAATAATGTATATCAATCTTAGCAAGCAGCTACTACATGAATAGGGAGTATATCGATTTATTTTCAATGTCCGTATCATTACACAACTGCTGCAAGACTGCAATCCTACTGCATTATCCTATTTTAAAAACTATCCCCCAGCTTGTTCCCCTTTTCATCAAAATGCTCAAAAGTACACTACCTAAGATTCAACCACTAGGTGTCGAACCTAGAATGTTTTGCAGCCCGCAAATTTGTGCTGCCCCAAACCTTAGCCAATTATTCCTGGCTCTTTTGGATTGGCAAGCCTTAACGCAAATAAAAAGCCATGGTCTTTGTTACATGACAGGAATAGAGGAAGACTCGGTGAGCTTTTCCTAGATGGTGATAACTAAAGGAAACTAAACATTTTTCCTTATGGATGCTTGAGTACATTTTCTAACTGAATGTTTAGCTAAAGTCGCTAAAAAAGTTCTGTAGCTTAATTATAAACATTTTGTATGTGATATGTTATGTAGGCCTTTAGCAGCGACCACACAACACTTGCAATGGCAGGACATTAGATAATGCATGTTTCAGCTGGTGGTTATGTTTTGAAATCGTTTTCTGCTTGTCTTGCACATAAATGTCTTTAAAGATTGTGTAATCCCCTCTGCGCATGCTCAGAAGACCACCCCTGGAGAGGGAGGGTTGGAAATTGCATGGGAACGTGTGGTTCCGTGATCTCATCCCTACTTGTCATATTTTGCCGCTTGGGCAGAAGCCCCGGCATCACTATAATGACCCCCGGGGGGCTGCCTTTTGTGTGTTATCTTGACGCAGAAGGTTTGCATATAGACTTCAAGTTATACATTCATATTTCCCCGTAGAAATTCCGAAAAATAACAACGAGGCCGCCATTTTCAACCAGATCCGACGGACTGCATCGACTCCGGCAGATGAAATCAAGCACACCCTTTATTCTGACGTTGGGGGAATATAATTGGAAGGTTCAGAAGTTAAGCTAATTCATATATTTGAGTTAATTTACTAAAAATATATTTACAATGTTTACACAGTTATTATTCACATACTCCCCCTGGTTGATAGGTCTAATGGCTAAGTTCCTTTCTCTTTCCTACAAATTTAGCCTTATGCATCAAGATACTACGCAAAAGGCAGCCCCGGGTGATGTCGGGGCTTCTACCCAAGGGACGAGAAAAGGGTGGTAGTTCAGAGGGTCAGTTTATTTTCTTTGCTCTTTGTGTGAACTACGGATGCCAGACATTTGTGGATGAAGTGCGTCTGTTGTCCTTGCTCGTTGCAGTAAACTTGCCACAGCTAGCGTTTCAGCTTAGTTGCTTTAGTCTATAAAATATAGAGAATATCGGGGGAGTTGGACAAAATTATTTGTACAAACGTCAACAAAGTACTAAATTCCACAAATTAGCTACCTCCTCACTTGACACAATGAAATAAGGACAACGATTTCTACTTGAAACAAGCTTAGTGGGCATGCTGCACCACGAGCAAGAGAAACAGGAGGGGAGTGTTCACAAACATGATGATTCTAGGTGCGACACCTAGTGGTTGAATCTTAGGTAGTCTACCTTTCATTTTGTTATTTTATTTTGCAGTGAGTATCCTTAAATGAATGTCGGTGTCAGTAAGGGTTTTAAAAGAAATAAACATTCTTTTGAACACTTACAAAGTTTTCCTATTAGCAGCCTCTAGTGGCTTGAGTTGTAGCTACAGTTATTACAGCAAAAGTGGACCAGAATACAATTATTTATAGAGAAAAATTCCCTGGATGGATTGACTCGTGGATTGGAACGAACTTTCTGAACTTTCTAGTTCAGAATTTTTTTAATGGACTAAATAGCTACAGTAGAAAAGTTACAGGTTAGTGCAGGTTTAAATGTCTTCATTTGAGTGTTGAGATTTGTGAATAGAGCTCACCATATTTGCGTGCTTTGGCCGAGCCAGGCCCATATCCTATAAGATGAGACAAGTACAATATCCTCATACCGTATGAAAGTGGGCATACAGTAGGTATTACGGAGCATGCATTACGAAGCATGCATTACATGCATTAATCCAGAAAGTGCACTTTGGGTTTGGTCAACTTCATCATCATGCCTTTTGGAATACGGTGTTTTAAACTTACCAAAGCCAGGTCCACCTCCAAGTCCAGGCACACCACCAGCAGCACCACCTCCAGGGCCAACGCCACCTCCAAGTCCAGGCACACCACCAGCAGCACCACCTCCAGGGCCAACGCCACCTCCAAGTCCAGGCACACCACCAGCTCCTATTCCGGCTCCGCCTCCAAACCCGGGTATGCTACCAACTCCTCCTCCAGGAAGTCCCCCGGCACGACCCCCTGCACCACCCAGACCTCCTTGTCCAAGTGCGCCTCCTGCACCTTTCAACGTAGACAAATGACATGAAAGTAGATACTACTATGGAATAGATAACAGTACACACACTGTTCAGTATAATTGAAGTATAGTGGAAGTTCAGTATAATTATTAGGGCTGCCCCCGACTATGAATTTTGTTAGCCGACTAAAAGCCCTCCATCCCAACTAGTAGTCTAGTCTCATCTAGTCAGATTTTTTATTCATATTTAAGAAAAGCTTGTGTCGTGTTAAATCTTAACCATTGATATATTTAGTTTCTAAATATATCAATGACCTGTGTGTGATTACCATATTTAGCTGCAAACTTGGCTGGTTTCTTTGATTTACCCGCCCCTGCAAAAGAAAAATGCATACATTGAGTGTACATTCAACATTCAACATTTAGTGGTTATGACGACAACTTTGGCTGCGTTTCTAGTGGCTGCGCACCTGATTTGGGTGTTATGAGAGGATAACCACGGAACACCCCAGACAGCTGCTGGCTACTGAAACCTCCACGACCAGCTGACAAGAGACACACGGAGGAAGATGTATGAGGTGGTGTTACACTACGAGGGAAGTAGCTTAGCTCTTCAGAAGCATGGTGACTCACCGCCAGGCCCAGTTCCAGCGCCCCCCTGGCCGAGCACTCCTGCCCCTGTAAAGAGCATTATGGCAACAGTTTGGCAGTGAATGTGGAAAGGGAGCGTTAAGCGTTGGTTCATGTGACAGCAGGACACTTACCAGCCAATACAATAAAGGGAAGCAAGTCACATGCCATAAGTCACACAAATTTAAGACAGAAGATGCAATTGCAGTTTGACAATATATATAACACTTGAGCATGGCATTAACACTGACACTGCAGGATGTAGGCTGCTTCTGCACTAGTGCTGATGTATTCTATGCTGGATTATTTACCAGTCTGAGGTGCGAGTCCAGATCCTGTGACAACTCCAGGGAGAACACCACGGCCTCCAAAACCTACTAGGAGATGACCTTAATTAAATCTTTTCAGTGTCTGTTAACACTTAAAGGTGCTGTCGGTAAGATTTGGGAGTTGTTAAGAGAGAAAGTGGAAAAGAGTAAGATTTGGAAAATAAACAACCCAAAAAAAACACACCCTCCCTCTCTGCTCCCTCCCTATGTTTCTCCGCCATTTTGATGATAACGCTGTGTGTGTGTGTGTGAATGTGATTGACGGGAAAGATGGATGCCCTGAACCAATCAGGGTGACAGATGGCAATGGTATTTCTAAGAGATTACACTCACATTATAGCCCTTGAATCTTACCTACAGCACCTTTAAAACACAGTGTTTTATATCCTTGATACTATTGAAAATGTACTATGATATTAAATAGGAATATAGGGCGGCAACTTTAGGATATACAGTTTCCTAGGGAACTGAAACAGAATGTAGATGTATTTCCAACTGACCTTGACCAGGTACATTTCCACCTTGATAAAGTCCAGGCAACCCTATTCCTACATGGAAAAAGAGGAACACGTTAACATACATTTTTGATGTGAATACCAACCATTTTTGCTCATTAAAATGAAGTAACTTCTGTCTCTTTCAAAATGTTTACCTGGTAATTGTTTAGATGCTTTACTACCACTTTTTCCTCCGGGTCCACCACCACTAAGACCTATCTGTGGCAGCACAGGAACTGAACAAATGAAATATGTACTGTCATTGTTGTGGCACTGTTGTTCAACATATCTTGTCACTAATGTCTACACACAAACTAGGCTGAGAGAGTATATACTGATTTGTAGCATTATCCATTATCCCTTTCTCTTACTTCCTATGAGCTGTGTCCCTGAAGCAAGAAGAATAAGAACAAAGACAAGGAGAATAAAGATTGAGTTTTGTGATGAATAATTTGACAAAGCATTATCTGAAACATGTAACGGAAACGGATATCCCTCTATCGGAAGTCCCTCCCTCTCTCACGCACATGTAAAGCCCCCCGCTCCAGACGTTCTGTCCTGAGATGAGGACGCCTGGGAACGAGGTGAGACACAAACAGAGAGACAGATATTGTACATGTGTACTTGTTTACGTACCCCCTGCTGGTACAGCAGCTCCACCAGAACCAGCTCTACCAGGTCCTACACCTCCGGCTCCTCCAGGTCCAACTCCTCCTGGTCCAAAACCTCCTGGGCCAACTCCTCCTGGTCCAAAACCTCCTGGTCCAAAACCTCCTGGGCCAACTCCTCCAGGTCCAACTCCTCCAGGTCCAACTCCTCCTGGGCCAACTCCTCCAGGTCCAACTCCTCCTGGGCCAAAACGTCCTGCACCTCCTGGTCCATATCCAGTTCCACCAAGTGCTGTTCCAGTCCCTCCTAATGTAAAAAAAACACAAAAAAAGTTTAATCTCTGCAGATGTAACATATATGCATTGATAAGTGATCACACCTTTGTAAATCTGAAGTACCTGATTTAGGAGCCTTGGGGCCTTTTCCACCCATGCCTGGGTACTGACCTCCGCTACCTTGTCCATAACCACCAACATGTCCTCCACCTGGAATAGAAATTAATAACCTGCTACTCAAAAAAACACTCTTATTATTGTATTAGAGTAAGGTTAAATATTGTTGACAATTCCTAAACATGGAAGTATTAATATATGATAATAATGATAGATCTATGTATCATTAGTGTAAGTTCATTATGGTATGAATTCACATGTAAATCACTAACCTCCAGGTGTATATCTTCCAGTTCCTTGCCCTGGCTGTACTCCAGCAGTGCCCTGACCTCCGGCTCCGAGGCCTCCATAGCCTAACGACAAGGTGAAAAGTGACATCCACTACATCACACATTAACAAGGTCAATCGGTTCCTTTGTGTCTCCACCCTGCGGTCATATAATACATCTGCTGCCAAAAAAAGTAAACCATGCTAAGATTTACTCATTCCTCAGAAGATTTTCCCCTTTTTTTTACAGTTAGTTTGAAGCGGAAATATGGATCTTTGATCTTAATCTTGATCTTGAAAGCGATTTTAAACTCATAATGAATATTGGTTACGGCACTTGCTGTGCTCTGCATCCTTTCTTGTTAAGAGTTCTGGCCATGCTATGTTAAAGAGTTAAACATATTGGTATATTTATACCAATAATCCTATAGAAAAGATATTGGATTTCTGTAAATAAACAGACAAGGATACATTGGAAAATATTATGAAGATGGTTTGATTAATTCAGAGTGGACCAGGGTATAGCACAAAGACTATTTTAAATGGTGTGCTTATCTAAATGCATGGCTAAGACGACGTGTGACGACTCGTTTTCTGCACTGAGCCACTCTGACCCGCTTTCAAACCCATGGATTGAATTCCTAAAGGCTCCTCAAAGCCGGGGCTTAACCCCTGAGAGCGACCCGGGTAATATAACCAGCGCTCCTCATCCTTCACAGGCGAGGCGGTGCGTGTTTGGGGCTTAAAAACAAAAGACATTTCCAAAAGCACACCATTCTCTTCGTCTGACATAATGACTTCCACTTGTTTTGTTTCTTTTATCAGGGAATCCACTCCACTGGGCCTCATGCGTTAGTGCTGTAATGCGTTGGCGTGTATGCGTTTTGGGTGCGTTTGGATGTGGATGCATGTTGAGGTTGTGGGTGGCTCCAATCACTCATGCCCTTGAATGGAGAAACCGAAAGAAGACGAACGTTAACAAGCGCCGTCTGGCCGCCGGGAGAGACCATTGGAACGATATGAGTGGGGTTGATATGAGAAACACTTTATCCCGCTGCATTGCTTGATCGCTGGAAAAATATTGAAAGAATGACAACAAAAAAAGGGTGGAGCAGAGACCAGGAAACCTCTTTCATTGTCAGGGGCGGTCAGATGATAGAGGCTGTGATGAAGATACAGGCCTACAACTGTTACCTGATGGGTAACAGTTACCTGATGGGTAACATGGGTAACTCTGACGAGTTACCCATGCACTGCTGTCACGACGCTCGTACACCTGCTGTCTGTCAGGGGTGGTTGGTAATGCAGTTTAACTCCTCATCAAGACGTTACAGCAGTCGTATGAACATCATTTGTTTCCAGTCCAGTAAATCATTTGTGAGTTAAACTAAAACCAACTACATTGCTGTGTTTATTTGTATTTCTTCAAAATCTGAAGGAAATATTGTCATTCCTTTTGTCTGTGACTTCATCACCAATCTATGGAAATCTGTAAGTCACACTTTAGATCTGAGACATATTTTGAAGCCACAGTTTCTAACCTGTCCCCTGGCCACCTGGGCCTATGCTGCCATGTCCAAAACCTCCAGGACCCACTCCACCAGGTCCAGTTCTACCCTGGGAGGCTCCACCAGGTCCAGTTCCACCCTGGAAGGCTCCGCCAGGTCCAGTTCCACCCTGGAAGGCTCCACCAGGTCCAGGTCCAGCTCCCCCACCACCAACACCATAGCTGCCTACTGAAAACATGTTTTTTTATTTGTTTTCTACAAAACATCTTAAGTATGTTAGTAGGGCCTACGCAATCTAAGAGTTATGTACACAATCTGGTCAGTATTTTGTGAGCAGCATAAATACTGAGTCAGATCTGGTCAGTATTTAGTGTAAATTAAAAAAAAAAAATATATATATATATATATATATATATAATATATCATCACAGGAGTAACCTACCTACAGCTTTTTCCCACAAGCCATCAGGCTTCTCAACCAGTAACACTAACCTATTGATCATATTGATCACTGGTAAATTACGCCCTGGTCACTAATTTAATGTACATATCTATCCGCACTCCTCCACTTTATACTTTACACTTTTATACTTATAAATGCTGGTGTTTATTTATCTTATGTATATTTTTTATTATGTATAAAACGTTTTTTATGTATATATATATATATCTTTTTACCTTATTCTGTAAACTGTTTTACGTATTGTGGTCTTGCCATGTCACAAGAATTTCACTGCCTAGAAATGACCCTGTGTTCAAGTGATCAATAAAACACTTTGACTTTGACAAAGGCAAAAAAAATTATAAGAAGAAAGAACCGAAACGGCAACAACAACAATAACAACAGCATATCTTCTTACCAGTCCCAAAACCTCCAGCCCCTAGACCACCAGTGGCTGGCCAATAGCTACCTGGTCTGACACCTCCTGGTCTGGTCTCAGTTGCTACACCTCCCCCTGGTCCACCTCCCCACTGTCCCTGGCCCCCGTAGCCTGCTATATGTATGACCAAACTACCCATGTAACCCAACATAGACCAAACATGGGCAGGAAAAGCTGAAATGCCACATCATTGGGGGATATTTATAGAAAGAGTTTATTTCTGGTGTAAAAACAACCAGAAATGAAACAACCGCTACATGTGGAATTCATTAAGAGGTAAAAAAACAAAACCTCACTTCTAACTTGGATATTTACCAGACGATGATGTCATTTAAAGACAATGTATTGTTAAGGCTCGACTGTTATGTAAATGATGATGCAATATGTTTGGATGTGGGATTAGTGACATCATAGCTCGTTGTCTTCTTTTGATGTGTGGATATTTGAACCTTTCTAACCTTTCCTTAGGTATGCATGTCAAAGCACCCATCTGTAGACAAGACCTGAAACAAAGTACCTCCGGGTCCAAACCCTCTTTGACCAATGCCGGTTCCGCCTGGTCCAGGTCCAGCTGATCCTCCTCCAGTTCCAGGTCCAGTTCCAACCCCAGGCCCATAGCCTGTACCTGCACCTCCTGGTCCAAATCCATGTCCCTGTCCCGTGCCTCCACCGGCAGGTATATATACACCTACAACATAGCAATTATACGGAAACACTTCACAATAAGGGTACATTAAGTAACCATTAATAACATAATTAACATAATGCTTATTACTGCATTAACTAACAGTAAATTAACAGTTAACTAATGGTCTAGTAATAATTTACTGATGGTGTTCATGTTTACTAATGGTGTTCATGTTAACTAAGGTAATGGTGTTCATCTTAACTAAGGTATTCATTTATACATTATATACACTACCCCTAACCCCTATGCTAATGCTATATAATAATGCTTATTACCGCATTAACTAATGTTAATTAATGGTTAATTAATGTACCCTTATTGTAGAGGCTTTCCAATTACACTGCTAAAACCACCACCATATCCCAAACAAAGTAGTATAGTGCAAGGAATTTGTGCTGTATGTAATAATTACTAGCTATTTCCAGTCAGGAGTAACTAGCTATATTATCAGAGTTTTATCTCCATCACCTTCTGACCATTGGTAAGAAAGAAAGGTACTTTGTAGAACCCATATTTGGTTTAACTCATCGACAGTCTTATCTAATCATGAATCATCTAATATAAGTATGTTTTTTGGGGGTCCTCTGGAGCTATTATTAAAATATGGAGCTGCATAAGAATCTGTTAATGAAGGGTACATTTCAGCTCTCATTTCCTCTTGAAATAGGTAATTCACTTGTTAATGACCTTCATTTCTAACAGCCGAAGGCATGCCTAACAAATGAGCATATATGGCTGAAATAAACGTTAAAGTGGTTTTAGAAAAGCCAGAGTGCAGTACTGTATAGATCTCTGCACCTGCACCCCTTTGTTTTGAGTGTGTGCGTGTGTGTGCATGTGTGTGCGCGTGTGTGTGTGTGTGTGTGTGTGTGAGTGTGTGTATGTGTGTGTGTGTGTGTGTGTGTGTGCTCTAGATGGAATTGGATGGGCAGAGAGGAAAG
>OOFB01015451.1:0-7500 GCA_900323305.1 Trachyrincus murrayi | reverse complement strand
CCCATGTGCATGTGTGTGTGTCTGTATGCGTGTGTGCGTCTCTGCGTCTGTGTTGTTTGATGATGCGTGCATCTGAACCACAAATGTTCTCTATAGGGGAAAAAAAATGAGATAGAAAACATAGCAAAAAGCCTGAGAGCAGAAGTCCAGGGAAGAGTCCCATCGTCCGCCCGGGGGTCACACCACATCCATCTCACGGAGCCTCTGCTCTGAAGCCGATGACACTTCATTTACCTCTGCAACCATTTTTCACCAACCAGGAATCCCCCGCAATAGCAGAGTAGCACGATACTTGAGCAGAGATAGACAGAGGTTTAAAGGTGTCTAGACATATGCAAACCAGATTACCAGATTCCAAGGATACAGGGCACGACGAAGTCGAGGAATTAGAAGAGTCCCGAGTCCAAGATCGGGTTGAATGTATTTTTAATAGCGTCACATTTTTATTTCATTTTCATTACATTTTCTTATCTTTTGAATTCATTACATGAATTATGAATTACAACATAAAAATTGACTTATTTGCTGAGACTGATAGACGCGTTTATTGTTATGTTACAGGAATGTACAGTATGAATATCCAGTACAATATTTCCTGTCTGCGAAGCTGCAAAGTGAAAACACATTTAGGAGGACAAGAGGGACAAAAATGGTCAAAACGTAAAAAGAGCGTATTCATGTGTATTCATATACATTGGCACAAAGCGCCACGGGGGAAAGGAAGAGGTTTGTATTCCACGTTGGGAATCTACCCCCGAGCCGATGTCCATCCGTACAAATTCTTCGGCCATTAAAAATCAGACCAGGAAATAAAATCCAGAAGCATTTTTGGAGAGAGAGAGAAAGAAGCCCAATGTTCTCCGTCTTTCTTCTCTCAGTCTCTTTCCTAGAGTTACAGTGAAATGAAATCAGGTATAAAATAAATACAATCTTTTTCCTGACGTACGATAAAAAGACACGCGTAGACGAGGAGTATTTGCTTTTTCTTCTAAATATATTTAAACTTTTACAAATCGGACACTTACAAAGTACACACACACACGCACGCACACACAAAGATCATTTGTAACATTGTTTGAATTTATAATCTTTTGACATCCATCATCCAAATAATAATGTGAGACAAAAATGTAGCTCATGACCTAGTGGTGGAATTCAATCAAGAACCACACACACACACACACATGCAAACACACACACACACACGCAAACACACGCACACACACACACACACAGACATATCAGAAAAAAACGATGAAACGGTGGAAATGGTGGAATAAGGGAGGACGGCGACGTGACTGCTATGCCACGATGGCAGAACATGCCATGGCCAGCCAAGCGTGGAATACACTAAGAGATGGCCGGCCACACTAAGGAGAATATAATCCGAAGCAGCCGCTGGGATGGAGACAGAGATGGCACCTCCCAAACTGCCATGACGTATATATGCTAACCCTGTGTGACAGCAAGGGGGAGAGCGAGCAAGGGAGAGATAGATAGAGAGAGAGAGAGAGAGAGAGAGAGAGAGAGAGAGAGAAAGAGAAAGACATGGAAAGGGAGAACGAGAACAAAAGAGAGCGAGGGAAATTGAAGGAAGGAGAGAGATAGAGAAAATGAAGGAAAGAGCAAAAGAAGGAAAGCGAGAGATGAAAGAGAGACAGAGCGAAAGCGAGAAGGAAAGAGAGAATGAGAGAGAGACAGAGAGCGGGAGAGAGAGAGACCTGTCTACAGTTGATTGTGATGGAGACATAAGCAGAATCTGCCGAGCGCCACTGATGACGACCAGTCATGGGAAGAGGGAGGCCAGCTATTTATCTCCATTAACTCAAAGTTAACCTTTACTTTGAACTGTCACTCCAGTGGTCGGAGTCTCCGTCTGTGTACGCACTGTATGTCTGTGTGTACTGTGGCTTTATGCGTGAATGGGTGTGTGTGTGTGTGTGTGTGTGTGTGTGTGTGTGTGTGTTTGTGTGCGTGTGCATGTGTGTTTGTGTGTGTGAGTGTGTGAGTGAGAGTGTTGTGTATTTACTGACTTTGTGAATGAATCATCTTGACAATCATCATTATTACAAACATTGATTCATGCAGAGACTTGAAATCAATATCCATGTCCCTCTTGATGAAAACTGATATTATTCTGCAAATATTTTTCTCAATATTCCCTGGAAGTATATTGTTTGCCAAATACAGTATACCGTGTATGCTCTTATCTATTGGGTCTATTTTAGTGTTCTCAATGCCATGGAAAGGCTCCTAAATAATGAATAACTGATGTTAAATGGTCTTTTATAAACCAGTGGGTCAGCTACTTGCATACAATGGAAGACAGAGCCATGTTTTTATGTCGTTTCTCTCCGTATAGTCAGCACCAGCTCAGAGAGATGGAGTACAGGGTTGGTGCTGATGTTGCTTGTGAACCATGATGAACTTCCCTGCTCATCTCCTGGTCCCCCTGAACGCCGGCCTAATGATGTCTGAGGGCCAGATGAGCCTAATCAAACTGCAGTCTGTTCAGTCTGTCAGGAAACACACAGACATTCACACATGCACACATACATATGCACACACGCGCACACACACACACACACAAATACACATACACACACATACACATATACACACACCACCACCGATATGGGAGTAGGATTAATATAACCACCACCGATACGATAGGAGGCATAATATAACCACTACCGGTACGGTAGTAGGCATAATATAACCACTACCGATACGATAGGAGGCATAATATAACCACTGATACGGTAGTAGGATTAATATAACCACCACCGGTACAATAGGAGGCATAATATAACCACCACCGATACGATAGGAGGCATAATATAACCACCAATACGGTAGTAGGATTAATATAACCACCGATACGGTAGTAGGATTAATATAACCACTGATACGGTAGTAGGATTAATATAACCACCGATACGGTATTGGGCGCATTCTGTGAAGACCATGTTCCCCCGGGTAACGAAACGTCAAGTGCCCACCATCGCCGCTTGTGGACATGTTGTCTGCGTGCTCATCTCGTTCCCCATGATGTCACTCCATCCATCATGCAACGCAGAGACACGTCGCAGCGGTCTGGCTCCGCCACACTCTTCGGTTACAGTCAGTAAAACAAAAAAACCTTTTCATGCCCCATCTCCTGATGACTAAGCCAGACACTGGGGAGGGGAACAGACAGTAGCCGCTCAGCAGGGGTGTGGTGTGTGGTGGGGGTCTGAGAAGCAGGGGAGAGGAGGGGAGTCCTGTGATACCCAATCCCGTGTACATCTGCCAAATCCAAGATGAGAAAGTTCACCCTTCAGAGGCAGCACAGAGGAAAAGGGGAAGAAAAGGAGGAAAACGCGTATCTTGTTGTAGGCTAATCCAAGACTCACTGGGAGCCCGTGTCGAATGTCGTCGAGTCATGGATGGTGAATCACTTGGTGGACGGAGTACATTAGGACAAAGAAAAGCGCAAAGGTGTGAGGAAAGGTCTGCTCTCTGGCTCTGTTCTGCGTGTCTGATATTAGTTACAATCGATATTCAGCTAGAGAGACTCGTGGGCAGTACAAAGCAACATTTAGTAAAAAGGACAAAAATACGTAACCTCAATTGGAAAAGAAAGAGTTCAATTCAATTCCATTTCAGTCAATCAAACTTTATTGAGATAGTGCTTTTCCACGACGATACAAAGTGCTTCACAAGGAAACACAAAAAGAAGAAGAAATACAATTACTTTCAACTAACAATACAAATCAGAATCACAGAGATACGTGATCCAAGAGGTTGATGACACACTGAGGCTGCAGCAAACCCATGGCGACGTGCTCAGTTCCTCTGGCAGACACTGAATACCACCTCCCTGTAGGAAAACAAATCTGTGAATGAGATACTTACTGTACCTGATGATCAGGACAGTGCTCTGCTCTCCCACGGGTGTGTGTGTGTGTGTGTAGGGGAGACGGGGGGGGGCGGGGGGGGAATCTGCCGTCACCTCCGCCACCTGTCACGATGACGATGGCGAATCCTCAACCGTCTCAGGATGTGCAATCTCAGAAGGTGCTTCGGGAAAGGGCCACAAAAGCCAGCCGAGCCTACAACAGACAAACCCAAACAAGAGGAGGATTTGTAGATATCCCCGCAGGGTGGCTGAGGTTTCAAGAGGAGGGGGGGGGGAGGCGGAGAGGGAGGTAGATCACTTGGACTTGATGTAGATCTGAAGATTAGACAAAAGGGATCTGGCTTTTGAAGTCTGACACTTTGATGTCGGCCTTTCTCTTCAGGTTGAGACTCATATGACAGCGCAGGGTTAATGCCGAACCTGCACAATAATGTCATTTTGCAGGTTGTGCTTGAGTGGTTTATTTGTTCAAATGTGGCTGTTTCCCACAATGGGTAGGTATGTTTTTACATTTGTTTTAACTAACTTAATTTTCCTTGTAAATGGTTTCTATTGTACTATCAATGTATAACACCTGAGTGTGTCCATGCCTGCCATGCACACACACGTGCACGTGCTCACACACACACACACACACACACATACACACACACACATATATCCCGTGTCCACAAACACACAATTCAAAAATGAAGACCATATTATCTTCAAAGTCACAGTAGAGAGAAACACATGTCTCTCCCCCACACACACACACACACACGTGCGTGCATTGCACACGCAAACACTCAAGCACACACACAAACGGAAGAGATAAAGGAGCCTAATCGTGGCTGAGGTATATGATTTCCAGTCATGTCCCCTAGAGGACCATGAGTGCATCCAGATTCAGCTTATCACAGTTTATATGAGTTCTGTTTGGTAATTAAGAACTGTGGGAGCTGGGAAATTGTTTACCAAAGGAAATAGATTACAAAGAATTTTTAAATATGATGAACAAACAGAAGATAAAACGTATAAAAAAAAAAAGTTTTTCAGTGTAAATACAAATTAAAGTAGATAAACTTTCCCTATGGCGGAGATTCACTGAGCACGTTTGTGCCAGTTTGAGGACACAGGAAGGCACTTAGTCTCAGCAGATCACATGGTGCTGGTGGCGGAGTTGTTGACGTCCATTCTCCAACCGTCCCAACAGCTCTGGAACACACTTCCAGACGGAGGTCTCTACCTAGACACACAGGCACGTCCATAGCACCAAGTACACACCATCACAGCTGCTTTCTATCTCTCTCTCTATCTCTTTCCCTCGCTCCATTTATCTCTCGCTCCTTCGTTTCTTCTCTTTCTTTTCTTCTATTCTTTTCTCTCACCTCTATACCTTTCTCTCCTCCACTTCCTCCACTTCCGTTCTGTGTGAACGTAAAGATGGAGGTGTCTCCTTGCAGATGTCAAAGGTCTCGCAAGGTATTTCTTCAGGAAAGTGATGGAAGTGACCCCCCCCCCCTCCCCTCCAGGGATCACCACTAATATGCTGATTTATCACAGCCAAACATCTGCGCCTGAGTGTATGTATGCGTCAGGTATGTTCTGGACCGTCCAATACGGATCTGCTTACCCTCTGCAAGACACGCAGACGAGACACGGTCGGATCAGGTTATCGGATGCACAGATTTTTAATGATGCACATGTGCACGGAAGGAAATAGCTACTCTGAACGTATCCATAGCAAATGCGGACAAAATCAGTATCAATCGCCGGGAGGAAATTCCCCACACGCCTGTGGCTTGGCTGTTCCCGGAGACATGGGAGCTGCAGAGGACTCATAATACACACTTTTGTCCCCTCTCAGACTAATGGTGCCTGTCAATGAGTATTAACCTCTCCACTGTGTCTCCACTCCGAGAGTCTCGTGGCATCTTCTTCTGCTGTTCATGTGGATGAGGAGGCTAATGCCATAGGCTAACAGTTATGGTCTGGGGGTGCAGCTGGTCTTCCAACTCCATGTCAACTCTTGTATGAATGAAATCTGTCCACTGGAATTTCACATAAGTGTTCGTGACTTGGATGAACGTGGGTTTATTTTCTACTGTTCTACTTATTGTCTACTTTTTTCCCCGCGCTCATATCATGCCAATTATTCATGGGAATCAAGCTTAATTGGTTATGAGAAGCGTGAAATATCAACAACTGAGAGAAAACGTTCACCCATGTGAATTATTTGTCAAATTGATTTAATTCTCCTTGAACCGCACCAGACCAGACCAGAGCAGACATGTAAGCACGGCTCCTCCGGTCAGATGACGTCGCTTCTTCCTGTTCCACCGCAACCTGGAGCCACACTGCTTCCTGCCGGTCAGCTTATCAGGCTGATAAGGGGCCTCTTCCACCTTGCCTGCTGCCCTGCTGCTCCCTTGGTGGTCACGGGGGCTTGGGGGCCGCTCTGGACAGAGGACAGAGGCTGTTTCTCAGGGCTTATCTCCCTCCCCGCTTCAGCCAGGCCTGGAGAGAGTTTGGAAGCCGAGCCAAGGCCAGCCAGGTGGCCTGCCTTCCTGTAGGGCATGTCAGCCCCCAAATGCCAACCTCCCCATGTGCCTCCAACCCCCCCCCATCTCTCTCTATGGCAGACCCCCGTGGGCCCCACCTTCTGCCTCCTTCCTGTCCATCGCTATCTGCGCTGGACAGCCAAGGTCGGCGCGACGGGTGGAGAACCGCCAGGTCCCAATCACAACACCACAGATACTCACAGGAGACACACAATACAGGCTATACATGTTTGTGGTCCTAATTATGGCACCAGTGTACGGTCGACTCTGTTTTAATTCAATGCACATTCAAGGGGATACAAGTACTGATACTTTAGTGGAATTATTTGGCTATTTTGAGGTATTTTGAGTAGCTTCGGCACTATGTACTGTACCAGTGGTTCTCAAATGGTCTGGCCTCAGGACCCACATGTGTCATTAGTCATTAAATCATGACCCAAAAATAAAAAATGTATTTGTAGTAATCAACCATGCCTTCATGTACTGTAAAAAAACATTGAGCGAACAAAAAGCTGCAACAATTGGGGCTAAACTCAATTAAATAGTAAGCCATTGAAACATGAATTAACATTGAAACATTAGTTTGTTCATGGGCTTCTTTCTAAAGATTAAGGTTTGGCATATGCTCTGCGACCCACTCAAAATGGCCTTGCAACCCACTTATGGGTCGCAACCCACCAGTTGAGAACCACTGCACTATAGTACATCCTATAAGAGTTTGGCGACATTCTTTTCAACCTCAAATGTGCTAGTGTGTTACTTAGTATCAGATTCTGCGTGAGGGCACCCGGGGGGTAGGTACATGTTTGCATTCATACCTGATCACACGCCCACTCAGCAGCCCCCATTTTTTAAAAGACTTAACTTCCCTCTGGTACTTTTTGCTCCTGGGGGTTCCTGTTTCTGTTCTCTGGTTGAACCCTCTCCCTCTCTTCCCGGGTCTACCTTAAATCCTCGAAATTAGCTGAATATTGAATTTCTTGGCACGTGGTTCCTATTTACTCGTGCGCTACCAGTGTTTGCCCCCCCCCCCCCCCCCCCCCCCCCCCCCCCCCC
>OOFB01015445.1:17595-38271 GCA_900323305.1 Trachyrincus murrayi | reverse complement strand
TATGGGCCTCATCTTGCTCTTTTACGGCTCCCCCCCCCCCCCCCCCCCCCCCCCCCCCCCCCCCCCCGGGGGGGGGGGGGGGGGGGGGGGGGGGGGGGGGGGGGGGGGGGGGGGGGGTATTAATAACAGTACTACAACACAGTCACGTTAGCGTTGAGTCATTCTTTCACAATGGCGGACCGTTGACGAAGACGGCGAAGCGGAGGAAGTCGAGGTATCTCTCTCCTCCGCAGGGGTTCCAGCCGATGTCGGGGTACCCCTTGGAGAGCAGCATGGGGCACATCTGGAGGCCACAGCCGGCCAGGTAGGTCACCACCTGCACCACATGGACAGAGTCAGTTACGACGCCATTCACATTAACAACATTACATTACATTAGTTATTTTTCTTGGATTCTACTCATCACCATCTCCAGCTCTTGCTCCTGCAGGGCCAAGGCCAGCTCATTGTTGTCGATGCAGGAGGAAGCCGCCACGTCCAGGGGTGTAGATCCTCGCATGCCTGCCAAACACAGAGAACCAGCCGTGATTGGACGCCTTCATACGTCCACCCACTAGGTGACAACCCCGGTGATTCTAGGGCCGACTGACTCTTATTATTATGAAGCTAAGCTAGCTGGTTAGCCTCTAGGATACTAAACTAGTATTATCATTATGAAGCTAAGCTAGCTGTTAGCCCGGTACGGACCGAGGCCAATGCCGCTGTTCTGCAGCAGGTAGCTGAGGTGGTCGAACATGGAGCGCTGGTTCTGGCGGCTGATCCTGCAGAAGTAGCACAGGAAGCGACAGCAGTTGGTCACCATCTGGGGGAAGCGGATCTCCTAGAGACAGAGAGGGAATACAGGACTCAGAGTCAGTCTCTACTTTACTGTTTGTTCCCATAGCCGGGACATACATGACACAAGTCACAAAATCTCTTTAATGTTCAACAGTTTTTTTTGTGGATAAAAGCATCTGCTAAATTACTAAAATAGTAACAGTAATAGCAAAATAATGTGTACATAAACACGTATATATGTGCAGGTGTATAAGTAACCCAGGTGAGTTACCTTGGAGTCTCCGCCCCCTCCCAGCACGTTGACCATCACCTCCATGACGGTCTCATGCATGCCCAGGGCTCGCATCAGGTTAGGGTGCTGGTAGAACACCTTGTTGTTCATGATATTCCTGACAAAGAACAGAATCAGAATCAGAATCAGAATCAGAATTGCAACTAGAACTAGAGTAGAAGTATTAGTAGAACTAGAACTAGAACCAGAACTAGAACTAGAACGCGGCCTAGAACTAGAACTAGAAGTAGAATTAGAACTAGAAGTAAAACTAGAAGTGGAACTAGAAGTAGAATTAGAATCAGAACTATAATTTCAATTAGAACTAGAGTTCAAATTCAAATTCAAATTATTTATTAGAATCAGTATCAGAATTCAAATGACAAAACAGTTACAAATCTGTTAAATCAGTTTTTTTTGTTGGGATCTCTGTATAAAAGGGGCTACACACACGCATGCGAACACACACACACACACACACACTGACCCGATGCTCTGGATCATCAGTCTCTCCTCCTCCGGGCCCATCTGGACGATGAGCAGCGAGCGGATCTGACCCAGGCACTCCAGCAGGTCCATGGTGTCCTGGACCGATATGGCGTTGATGGCGTAGGCCTTGGGGAGCGAGCGGATCAGCTCCCCCAGGCCGTCGTACTGCCGGTGAAGCAGGCTGAACATCATGCGCACCAGCTCAGGGTTCTGAATGAAGGACTCCTGGGCCCAGTGGATCATGGTGTGGGAGATCAGCTCCTGGAGGGTGCCTGGGTGATGGAGGGAGAGAGAGAGAGCGGGTAAAAACTCTGTTCTATTGTAAAAAAGTCTGTTGTATTGCCCAGTGCCGGGAAATAGTTTGACCATCACCTCATCTATTTTACTGTGCTTGTATTGGCACTTTATATATATATATATATTCTTTTTACCTTTCACATTACAAACATGTGGATAATGATGATTCACAGAGATGAGTTATGAAATAAACTGATTGACTATTAAGTCGCTTACCAGACAGTCCACAATTTAACATTACAACTTACAACATTACAGCAGTTAGTTACATACTTAGTTTGACAATGGAACTAACTGTCGAACTAAAGCGAAATTGTGTAACTTAACTTACGTAACTTAAGAAATAGTTAGTTCCACAATTTATGTTTAAAAGTGACTTTGTTATTATAAAGTTGGTCTGAGAGTTAGTTCTGTAAAGTTTGAGAGTTTGCTTGTTATTATGAAGTCAGCTGAACCCAGTCCAGACAGTAGGGTTTGGTCATTTAACTTTAAAAGTCATTTTGGTAATATAAAGTGAGGTTGACAGATAATTTGGTAATGTAACTTTAAAAAAAAAACGTTACATACAATTATCTTGACCGTTAGCTTGCTAATATGCAGTTAGAGCGTGTTAGCTTGTTAATATGCAGTTAGAGCGTGTTAGCTTGCTAATATAAAGTTGGAGCGTGTTAGCTTGTTAATATGCAGTTAGAGCGGGTTAGCTTGTGACCTTACTGGGTTTGGGCTCCTCCTTGACCTCCAGCTCCTCCTCGTCCTTCTTCTTGCGGAAGGTCTTCACTTTGTCCACCAGACTGTTGAGTCTGCCTCTGAGGGAGGTGTCCACCTCCTCCTCCTCCGCCTCCTCTTCGATGTGGATACCTACGAGGAGAAGAGGAGTAGAATAAGAGCTAACCCAAACCCCTGACCTAATAAGACAACAGCTGGAATTAATCCTGAATATTGATGACACACCACCAACTACTAGTTCCTGATTAAATAATGTCCAACCATGAGAGGAGGTCTAACCAAGAGAGGAGGTCTAAACATGAGAGGAGGTCTAACCAAGAGAGGAGGTCTAAACATGAGAGGAGGTCTAACCATGAGAGGAGGTCTAACCAAGAGAGGAGGTCTAACCAAGAGAGGAGGTCTAACCATGAGAGGAGGTCTAACCAAGAGAGGAGGTCTAACCATGAGAGGAGGTCTAACCAAGAGAGGAGATCTAACCATGAGAGGAGGTCTAACCAAGAGAGGAGGTCTAACCAAGAGAGGAGGTGTAGAGGAGGTGTCTTACCACAGTGGAGGAGCAGGTCGTTGTGGAACTCGGCCAGGCTGTCTCTGACCTCCTCGGGTACAGGGCAGTCCTCCTCCTCTGGGCCGTGCTTGAAGTTGGTCAGCAAAACCACCTGGGAGGTTTATAAAAAGGAAAAGTTACAGAACAAATATGTAAAAATATATTTCCTAGTTTTATTTCACTGACTCACACTCACTCAGATACTCACTTCCATATTCACACACACCCACTCCCTCTCTCGCCCACTCCCTCTCACTCCCTCTCTCACCCGCTCCCTCTCATCCACTCCCTCCCTCTCTCTCTCTCAGTCTCTCACTCTCTCACTTACTTATTGGTGCATTTTTTGCTAGAAGTTTTAAAGGTCTCATAAAGGCCCTATATACAGGAACAGACTGTTGGTACTACTAATCACTTGGTGCCATGTAAATACGTTCACTGGGACTGATTGATATCACAGGCAGATGTTGGCCGGGTAAAAACGATGTACAGGGAAGCAGATGCACAAAAAATGTGATTAAAAAAAAGTGGGGGAGAAAGAACAGGAAAAAGCGGAAGAGGGCAAGATTTAGAAAATAAACTACCAAAAAAACGTGCCCTCCCTCTCTACTCCCGCCCTCCCTACGTTTCTCCGCCATTGAGAAGTGTTGCATTCACGCACCTGTGATTGACAGGCAAGATGGACTCCCCGAACCAATCAGGGAAGAGATACCCTGATACAGTCGCCGGAGCTGAGATCTAGATGGTCTCATACAGAGGCAGGCGCGGCTGACGTATGGCGTTTCTCCTGAATCTTACCTTACAGCGCCTTCAACACGACAAACAAAAAACATCAAGCTCTTCCTAAGCGTAGCGAGGCCGCGGCGTACCTGGTCCTGGGGCGGGGAGCGGAACTCGCGGGTCTTGCGTGCGGTCTCGGCAGCGCTCATGGAGAACGCCCGCATCAGCAGATTGTAGCGGACGCGCTGGTTGCTCTGGATCTGGTTGACGAACTGGTCGGAGAACGCCACGATGCCCTCCACGCGGTGACGCAGCTCGCAGTCGCAGAAGTACTGCAGCAGAGTGCACATCTGGGAGGGGAGGGGGGGATTATGTAAATCATAACGGTACGTTACGTCTGCAATTCAACTGAACACACTTTTTACACGTAAAAAAAAGAAATATGTCTTGTGTTTTAATGAGATGATGTGATGGTGATGATGATGGGGATGATGTGATGGCAATGATGCAATGGTGCGGACGGTGATGATGTGATGGTGATGATGTGATGGGGATGATGTAATGTGATGGTGATGATGTGATGATGTGATGGTGATGACGTGATGAGGATGATGGTTATGATGATGTGGTGGTGATGATGTAATGGTGATGATGATGGTGATGATGTAATGTGTCACCTGCAGCTTGACCGACTCCGGCAGCTTCATCTGTAGCAGGCCTTCCTCCAGACCCTCCTCCCCCTCGGCCTCCTTCTCCTCCGTCGCCTTCTTTCCATCCTCCACCTTCTCTTCCTCCCCTTCTTTAGCTTCAGCTGACTCCCCTTTATCTCCCGCTCCTTCCTTCTCCTCAGTCTTAGCTCCCCCCTCCTCCTCCTCATCCTCCTCATCGCCCATCCCCTCGTCCTCCAGCTCCTCATCCCCCTCCTCCTTCTCCTTCACCTCCTCGCTCCCCTCCTTGGCAGCTCCCTCCTCCTCCTCCACCTCCTCCTCCTTCTTGGCCCCGAACACGCTGGGGTCGATCATCTTGAGGATGTGCATGGAGTCTTCGTCGTTGAAGATGCCCATGATGAGCAGGGTGCTGATGAGCTTGAGGATGGGCACGAAGTGGAACTCCACGCTGCCCCCCACTGGGTCCCGCATGGCCTGGCTGCCGTCCAGCACGGCCTCCGTCAGCATGCTGATGGCCTTCGTCTTCAGCTCCTGAGGTGGTCACGGCAACGATGGAGATGGAGAAAGGTGGGTTGAAAAATATATGGATGTTGAAAGAAACAATTAATACGCAAGAATACGCAGAGAGTGATCACCCCTTCCCTCTTACATGCATGTTACATATCTTAACTGCTGAATAACTGGTGGAAATGTGAATGTAGCAGCACCTAAAATTACAATCATCTAGAGACAGAGCTTACAAGACTATACTGGATGTCCTGTGGCCAAACCGTTTTATATCTGAGGGAAAATCCACATCAGAGAATAGAGCGATTTCCTCCTCACAACACGCATAACGGCTCAACAGATTTCGATGCAATCCAGCAGTCCATTTTACTCACGAACAAATAAAGGTGATAAACTATCGTTCCCCCTCACCTGCAGCGGGAAGACGGGGCTGAGGGTGTACAGGTCGGGGTCCGTCCCCACGAAGTTGATGGAGGAGAAGTGCAGTTTGGGCCGCAGGCAGGTGGTGAGTCCCACGCCGGGCAGGGAGTGGGCCTTCTCCTCATCGGGGTACAGCTTGATGCTCAGCGTCTGCTCCGACATGGGCACGATGAACTCCCTGTTGGTGCCCAGGCGCGCGCGCTTGGCCGACTCCAGGTGGATGCTGATGAGGAGGTCGAAGTAGCCGCTCCGCAGGGGCCCGGGCAGGTAGGTGTTCTCGATGGCGTAGAAGAGCTGCGACTCGTCCACGTGGCTGCAGAGCGCGTGGGCCACGCGGTTGTTGCCCAGCGCGCACACGGCACAGTAGAGCATGAGCGTGTGGAAGTGGAACTTCATCAGGTCCTGGCGCTCGGACAGCTCCAGGATATCAATGCATCTGGGGAGAGGGATGGGAGAGAGGCATAGAGGCATATGTAGAGAGAGGAGAGAGAGGAGAGTAGAGAGAGAGAGAGAGAGAGAGATGAGGTGCGTTTCCATCCACCTGAGTGGAAATGCTGAAAATGAAATATCGCAAAAATGTTTTTACGCCCGAGGGAGGAGGAAACGTTGGTGTAATGAAAAAAGGTAAATGCGACTAAGTGCAATGGAAACAGATTCACGGAATAAATGATGACGTGCAGAAATCACGTGACTTAAATGTCACGTGACTCAAGCTTTCGTCTCCTTCCTTAGAGGTTTGACTGGTGCTCTTTTATAGATCAAGCAGCACTCGTCAGCATTTCAACAATTAAAAAATCATCATACATTTTAAAGTAGTTCAGGTTTAGATGTAGTGAGTGAGTGAGAGAGAGGGGAGAGAGTGTGAGACGAAGAGAGAGGGTGAGAGAGATGTAGAGATATATAGAGAGAGAGACCTGGTGTGCGACCAGGTCCTGGTGTGCTGACCAGGTCCTGGTGTACTGACCAGGTCCTGGTGTACTGACCAGGTCCTGGTGTGCTGACCAGGTCCTGGTGTGGGACCTACCGGTTCTCCTCGGGGATGTGCAGGGCCATCATGATGAGAGGCTCCACACACTCCACCACCCAGCCCAGGCGCTCGCTGACACGGCCCACCCGGGGGTTGAGGAAGTGATTTGGCATGCGGCTCCAGATCACGGGGGTCAGCATCTGGACGTCCAGCCGGGGGGGACACTGGGGCACGGGGTTCATCCGCTCACTGCGGAACATGGCTGCCGAGATGGGCATGATGTTCTGGTAGAGAAGAGAGGGAGGGATAGAGGAGAGAGGGGAAGGAGAGAGTGAGAGAAGAGAGAGAAGAGAGAGAGAGAGAGAGAAGAGAGAGAGAGAGAGAAGAGAGAGAGCGAGGTTTTAGGAATACACACGTTTGAGCACAGCCTTCTGTTATGGAGGCCGAGCAGTAAGTAAACAATAACGAACCTCTACATAGGATAGTGGAGTGCTTTGGGAGTTAAACTCCCAGCCGGAAGGTTCTGGGCAACAACAAAAAATCCCCAACGTAGGCATGCCGCTTTTGGATCTGCTCTACATGACTAAATAGTAAATAGAAACTACCCCAGAGGGCAGAACCATCTGTGGTGCAATACAGCTCACTGCTGACGCTGTGTCAGACGTGAAGCGTGACGCTCTCACCTTCAGTTTGCCCAGCTCCAGCTGCACCATGTTCTGATTGGACGGCTGCACGAAGACCGCTGGGAACAGCTTGGTGTTGGGCTCCACCTGAAACACACGTCGTAACATTACATCATAATATCACATACATCACATCACACGGCGTCACACCAACAGTTCCCAGCCGCAGCTGTGACCTCAATCTGCTACTGCTAGATGCTATGTGCACACACACACACACACACACACACACACACACACAGTCCAGGTATGTGTGTGCATATTTCCACTCCTCCTGTCTCACCTGGTAGAAGGTGTTTATCTCCTTCCCATTGGCTGTGAAGGTCATGAGACCGGTTGCCAGGTCGACCAGGCAGCCAACCATCATGTCCTCCTGGCTGAAGCGTGTCTGCTGGGTACTGACCAGGTCTCCTCCCCACACCATGTAGCAGTTACTGTGCTTCATACTGCAACACACGCACACACACACACACCGCTGGGACACTGTGTACAGCTTGTACGCCGTTTGTAAACCATCAACTTTATTGGTAATCTATCGGTTGGTAATCGGTTGGTAATCGGTAAACATTATATATCTAAATGTAAAGAAGGATGTATTATATATGAATACCGACCTGTCGTGGATGTTTCCCCGGTCGTCCCCGACGGTGATGGTGACATTGCGGACCTTGGTGAGGTCAAAGCCGGGGTCGTACATGTGGTAGTCGGGGGTCACCCAGCCCACCCACACAGCTGAGGGCTCCTGGCCCGCGAAGATCCTCAGAGAATAGTAGTACTGAGGAGAGAGAGAATAAGTATCACTAGAGAATAGTAGTATTATGGAGAGAGAGTATAAATGTCACTAGAGAATAGTAGTATTATGGAGAGAGAGTATAAATGTCACTAGAGAATAGTAGTATTATGGAGAGAGAGAGCAACAATAAGCCTTACAGAATAGTAGTACTAAGGAGAGAAAACAACTTGAACATGTATGGGAGTTAGGTGGTGAGTTAGTGTAAGTATAAGTGAGTTAAGTGTGGTCTTACGGTGGTGAGTTAGTGTAAGTATAAGTGAGTTAAGTGTGGTCTTACGGTGGTGAGTTAGTGTAAGTATAAGTGAGTTAAGTGTGGTCTTACGGTGGTGGTGTTCAGGATGATCTCTGGGTCGTCTCGGTCGTCCGGCACCACGTCCTCCATCAAACGAGGGACGGTGGGCGGGGCCGGGGGCGGAGACAGCGTTGTCATGGCAACCTTCTTCGTCTTGGCGAAGAATCTGGGCGAGGAGTCAGTAATTAGTTGACTAATTATTGATTTTTAAATACATAAAAAATACAAAATAATAAAATTAAATAATAATATATGACATAAATAATAATAAAATAGTATTAACAGCGGTGGGAAACCCAGGTTACAGAAAGTTTTTGTGCTAAACATCTGGATTTGTGAATTAGTATCATCTGGGACATAAAGCTACAAAGGGGAATCATCCATCATCTCATGGATGACAGGGTTTTTACAACATAGAACATTATTTGGCGGCTGCCAACATGATTTCACAGGCTGCCAAAGGAAAAACCTGACCACCAAAAGGAGAATAATTGAGAAAACGGCTAATTAAAATGTCAGTTGATGAAACATTTTGGGTGCAATGTGGTCCTCCGGCCAGCAGATGGCGATATGATGGCGATATGTCGTAACGAACCAATCAAACAAGGACTACACCCGGGTATGTTCCCACCACTCACACCCACAGACCCAGCAGTTGGCACCCCTCACCCCTTCTTCTTGCCCTTCTCCGACACCGTGTCCTTCTCGTTCTCCGCGGGCACCTCCTTGGCCACCGAGGGCTCCTTCTTGTCCTCCTCTTGTTCCTTGCGACTCGCCGACTTCTTCAGCACCTCAAACTCCGAGTCGGGCTCCTTCACCACCACCTCCTCCTCGGGGATGGTGAGGGCGCGGGTCAGAGGGGTGGTGCCCGCGGTGACCTTGAAGACCTCGTGGAACTGGACGGGCATGCTGAGGCGAAGGAACAGCATGTCCGTGTTGGCGTTCTGTGAGCCGAACGTCTTGTGGGTGAGCTTCAGACAGGGGGCGCTGTCCACCGTCCCGTCCACACGGGACACCTTGAATGAGGACACGGTTACCATTATTATGATGAGAGCAGTGGTACCAAACATGTGGGTCAGGACCCCATTTGGGGTCGAACCCGTATGGGGTCACGGGAGATTGCCGACTTGCTGTCACTTTTTGACTGCAGCCTTACGCATTGTTAACAAATATTTAAACAAAAATAATAAAAACCCATCAACCCAGGTTTTTTTTTTCTGTAAGTACATTTTGGTCAGTGAAGAAAAATACATTTTTTTCAACTAAACCAAATTTAAATATTAACATAAAGTCTTCCAAATTTTATTTGGAATCATTTCTAGTCAAGACTGTTAGCCAACCAAACTTAGCATCGTGCTATCACTAACACCATCGCTAACACTATCGCCATGGCCGCGGCGCTACCTCGATGTGGCCATGGTCGGTGGGGACAGGTTCAAACTGGGGCAGGCTCTTGCTGAACCACATGGTGATGTCACGCTTCATGTTGATGGCGAAGGGTTCGAATCCCTCCTGCAGACCACAGATGGCGAAGTAGCGTAGGCTGCTAACATTCTGACCGAGGTTGATGCGGCCGACCTGCGACAGGCCCAGTGTGCACACCGGAATGAAGCCTGAGGGATGAAAACACAAAGGCTAACTCGCAACATAGCTACTATCTAACAGTTGTTACTAGCAACCCAGCTGATAGCTACCGTAGCGACGAAAAACCTAGCTACTAGCTAAGAGTAGCTACGAGCAACCCAGCTATCTCAAGTAGCTAATAGCAACCCAGCTACTAGCAGATAGCAACCCAGCTACTCGCAAATAGTACAATCTGTAGGCTACAGTGCAAATCCAGTGTAAAGTGCTAATCTGTACAATCATAATCCTGTGCCAAATGCTAATCTAGTGTCAAATGCTAATCTAGTGTAACATGCTAATCCAGTGTAGCGTTCTAATCCAGTGTAGCATTCTAATCCAGTGTAGCGTTCTAATCCAGTGCACATCGACCAGGTCTTCCTCACCGTCTCCGATCTCGATGTCCTTGAAGGCCATCTCAGAGCCGGAGTCACTGATGAGCATCTCTCCGTTGAGGGTGAACATGATGTTCATCTCCGTCAGGTCGATCATGCACCCCACCACATCACCCGACAGCCACTGGCGACCGAACGGCTCGTTACCGACGTGCCAACGCTGGGCCTGGGAAGGTCAGAGTTCACAGATTCACGTCAGTGGATTTATTAACTGTCTGGAGGGGGAGGGGGGGAGGGGGGGTGCCGTGGAGCGGCCGGCTCACCTTGTTGCCGTTGAAGACGTAGGCCAGTTCGTCGGCTCCCAGCTCGGTGTCTGCACGGACGTTGGGTCTGGCCCAGCCCACCCTCATCTCCTCGGTTGTCACAACCTCAAACTCAAAGTACCACTTCCCCTGGGTGACGGCGTAGGACTTCTCAGCCCGGAAGATACGCACCTTGTCACCGCGCATGTTCTCCAGGCCGTGGCCGGCTACACACACACACACACACACACACACACACAGAAGGAACATTAGCAACGTTACCAATTACCAACAGACAATAAACATCTCTCATGTAGACAATACAAAATGGCCGCACAATCAGGATTTGCATCAAGGTCAATTCACAGGTATATACAAGCTGAAACTACAGTAGTACAAATACGCTTGTATATGTATTATGTTTACAACTATATCATAATGTGTGGGGGGGGTGCAGGGTGCGCTAGTGGTTAGGGTGTTCCACTCCCAGCTCAAAGGTTCTGGGTTCGAACCCCAGTGTCCACAGTCTACTTGTAGGCATCCCTGAATGCCTTAACCCCTACCTGCTCATTAACGACACGTATCTAAAATGTACTGTACAATAAGAACTATTTATTTAACGATTATTAGCATTACTAGTAGTAGTATTCATTCAGTAAATCTCCCCCTGTGGAAGATGATGTCATTCAGGGGCGTACGTACTGCTTTCTTGGTCGGGAGGCTCGATGTTGTAGCCGTAGCCAATCAGAGTGCGGACCGCGTTGTTGACACTGTCCCGATTGGTCTTCTTAGTTCTCTCGTCCAACAGGATGTAAGGGACCAGACGAGGGTTACGCTTATTCAAGATGTCCTGAGAGAGAGAGAGAGAGAGAGAGAGAGAGAGAGAGAGAGAGAGAGAGAGGAACACAGGCGGAGCAGCATTTAATGAGTTAACAGTCAGGTTCAAACATAGATATCAGTGACAGTTCACTACTGACTGTTCTGATTGAAGTGCAGAAGAATTACATTTAAATTGAATCTCAAATGGGTTAAAAGACTGAATTAACTTCTGCAGAACATCTCGCACAGAAGACCAAACAGAAGACCAGAATCGTACCTGTACGATGCTGTAGGTCCAGCCCTGTCGGACCCGGTCCCTGGCCCAAACGTTGTGCCCGTTCTCCGCCAGTTTCTCCACCAGCTGGTTCTGGTTGGGGGTCAGTTTGACGTGGTTGAGGTCCAGAGGGGCGGGCTTGTATCCGTTCACCATCACATAACTCCACGCGGACAGATAAACACAGCGGTTTAGTCATTTACTCTTTAGTTATTTAGCAGGCGCTTTTAATCCAAAGCGACAGCTTTTGAAACATTAAATGAGGAGAGTATGAACCTTCGATCAAACTCGTTTTGTTCTTGGTTCTTACGTCTTGGGCAGCTTGATCTTCTTGAGGTTCTCCTCCGCCTTCTCGTCTCCCATCCCCACGTGGCAGCCGAGGGCCAGCAGAGTCCTGCACCACACACACACACACACACACACACACACACAAGATACCTTCATCACATGGTCTTGGGTTTGAGTCCCACTTTGGGGCAAATCCCCCAACAACATGAACTCATGTCAACCAACGTTGACCAACAGTCTTATGACACATCATGAGAACACTTTGTGACGCTGTAGGTTTCTCCCAACCAGATGGTCTTAGGTTTGAGTCCCACTTTTTTTGGGGGGGACATATCTCAGCAGACATCTGGAGGTTGTAGTTCCTCTCCCCCCCCCCCTCCCCCCCGTCACTCACTTGAGGGTCTCAGCAGACATCTGGAGGTTGTAGTTCCTCTCCGGTTCCGGGAGGCTCTGGAAGTCCACCAGACAGGGGTGGAGCTTCTTGTTGTCGTCTCGGAACTGAAGAATGAAATGAATGAATTAATTAATTAATTAATCTCACGAGGTTATAGCGGATCCACCTCACCCTCCATGGTCTGAATCAGCACTTTTACCTTCAGGGCGAAGGTGTAGCAAACACATTCCCAGAGGGGCAATAAAGGTTTATTCATTCATTCAAGGGAGAGAGAGAGAGAAAGGCAGTTAACTCATTCATTCAAGGGAGAGAGGGAGAGAGAAAGGCAGTTAACTCATTCAAGGGAGTGTGTGTGTGTACTGACAGTAGCGTAGGTCCAGCCCTGCTCGATGCGGGTCACAGCCCACAGCTCATGGATGTTCTCTGCCAGCTTCTCACGAATCCGCTCCAGATTGGGGGGCAACACAATCTACACAACAAACACACACACACACACAAACACACACACACACACACACACACAAACACACAACAAACACACAAACACACAACAAACACACAGACACACACAAACACACACACACACACACACACACACAGACACACACACACACACAAACAAAGAACAAACACACACACACACACACACACACACACACACACAGACACACACACACACACAAACACACAACAAACACACACACACACACACACACACACACACAGACACACAACAAACACAACAAACACACACACACAAACACACAACAAACACACACACACACAACAAACACAACAAACACACAGACACACAACAAACACACACACAAACACACAACAAACACACAGACACACAACAAACACACACACACAGACACACAACAAACACACAAACACACAGACACACAACAAACACACACACACAAACACACAACAAACACACAAACACACAACAAACACACAAACACCATTACAAGCCATTTCAAAATCTATCCATTAGTGACATCACAAGTGGGCGTGTCCACCCAGATGTATGATGGACAGGATCAGCCCAACCAGTTGGTACAGTCCACTGGGTAGGCCGGTAGACTGATCTATCCATCCCACATCTGGGCGGCCTAGCCTACTTTAAGATGAGAGTACTATGAAAGGTAGCATGTCTAGCTAAGCTAGCCCCCCCCCACCTGTATGGTGTCCACAGGGCAGGGGGTGAAGGAGGTGTGTGTCAGCGACAGGGTGGGGCCCAGCAGGTTGCGGACCCCGTTGTAGTCGTGCTTGTACTCCTTGATCGGCTCGATGTGCATGCGGTCCTTGGGCAGCAGGGCCTCGTAGCACGGGGCGTAGCCCGGGGGCGGCATGAACTTGAAGTCGCCGTGACGACCGCCCAACAGGAAGCGCGCCCTGGGGCGAGAGGTCAAGTCAAGCAAAACACAGCCGTTATGGCTTTTTCACGTTTAAAACATGAAATGTTTGCATGCGTTTATAAACGATCAAGACACCAGGACTGTAAAAGTCATTTTATGTTGGTAGGCTACAAAAAGATATTTGCCTTTATTCAAACCACTGTCACTGTGGCAATTTATAAAACCATCAAACATAATTATAAAACCTATTTTCCAAAAAAAAATTATAAAACCTATTTTTTTTAATAACGTATAAAACCTATTTTCAAAAAAAATTATTATAAAACCTATTTTCTATTATAAAGCATACTTTATAAAATATAATGTATAAAACATAATTTATAAAGCACAATTTATAAAAAAGCAATCTATAAAACCTCCTCAAGGCAGTCAACCACCATAAACACCTATACGACCGATCTGTTATCCTTCGCTAAGTCATTAATCAAATTACCGTTACCGCAAAAGAAGCGGGAAAAAAACGAACTGCCAACTGACTTGATGCCAGCGGAGAAGCTGATGACCGGGAAGAAGAGGCCGTCGACGTTGAAGTTCTCGAACATGCCCTGCACCGGGTGTCCGTTGATGCGGAAGGAGATACTGGGCACGCTCAGATCCAGACAGCAGCTCACCACGTCGTCGGCCGCCAACAAGTGCTGATTGGGCGAGGCCACCTGGCGTGGGACGGTGCCTGAGGACAGACAGGAAGTCAGGGGACAGGATGTCACGCAGGATGTGTGTTAGCAGCGTTATCAGTTAGCAAACTAGGTGGAGGTGTCACTTAGCATTAGCCCTTAGCGTTAGCAGTAGCAGTTACCATGCTAAGAGGAGGAGCCACTGTTAATGCTAAATAACTCCCCCTTAGCGTTAGCAGCATTAGCAATAGTTCCCCGCTCAAATTGTCCCCCAACCCAACCCCTGAGTACGACGTCACCCCAGCTCACCTGACCAGAGGTGCAGCCCGTCGTAGCCGTAGGAGTAGAGGTCGTCTCCCACCCCGTTGCCTCCCCAGCCCTCTCCCCCTCCGGGGTAAGGGCTGTAGCCCTCCGTCAGGGCCCAGCCCACCCTCAGGTGGCTGGCCTGGGCCGTGACGAAAGGCTCCACCTGGTCCACCATCAACTCAAAGTACCACTTCTTGTACTGGGTGGAGCCCTCGCAAGTCCCGAGGAAGATGTTGGGCCTCACGCTGAGAACGGACCAGAAACAAACTAATCAGAACTTCTCCTGATATGTTGGCACAAAACAAAACACAAAACATTCCTATATATTTTTTTTTGTTGTACTATATTTGTATAGGTTTTTGTGCAGTGGGTTGAGCGCAGGAAACGCAAATAGATTTTAAATCTGAAGTGTGGTCTCTGTCGACAACCGCAGTACCTGGTCACGTAGTTGACGATGTTGGTCTGCAGCAGAAGGTCGCGACCCGGAAGCAGATTCTCAGTGATGAGGTTCTGGTTGGACCTGACGGCCACACCGTTACACACACAGAGAGAACGCAGGACATCCAGGACCTGCAGGGGGCAGAATAGACTTGACTCCATCTACACTCCTCGTTCTTCCCCAAACAAACCTCACAGTAGTTTGGATGAGTGAATCATGCGACACACTGAATTTCCCGTCGGGGATTAATAAAACCAGAAAGTGTAAACCAGACAATCCAGGAGAAGAGTATATACGACCAACGGCAAAGTTATGTACCGTTTTAGGAGGAGCTTGACGTTTTGTGTTTGTGTTACTTTGTTGTTAGTTTAGTGTGTATTTTACAAGAGTGATAAAATCATTCTCTACAACAATACAACATAAAACAATACTGCAGTGGCTTCCAACCATGAACCCATTTTTAGGTCTCAACATTTTTGTGACCCGAACTTCTGATATTTTTGTGCACGTGCTTCCCAACACATGGTTTTAATGCTTGTGGCTCCGTATCATTAGGCAGTTTGTTCTGCTCATATATACATGACGTTTTATGAGACCTGTCAAACTTGCAATGTCCCGTAACCCCATATGCAAGTGTACTGACCCACAGGGAACAAATAACTAACTAACTAACGAAGACTCCAGTTTGTCCTGACCTTGTGGTTGCGTCCATGTTTGTCCAGCAGGGAGATGATGGACTTGATGTGGTTCTCCTGGATGATGTTCAGAACCTCAGGACTCTCGATCAGAACACAGTACAGAACCTCCAGAATACCTGGAGACATCACAACCTCATCAGAACACAGTACAGCACCTCCAGAATACCTGGAGACATCACAACCTCATCAGAACACAGTACAGAACCTCCAGAATACCTGGAGACATCACAACCTCATCAGAACACAGTACAGCACCTCCAGAATACCTGGAGACATCACAACCTCATCAGAACACAGTACAGCACCTCCAGAATGCCTGGAGACATCACAACCTCATCAGAACACAGTACAGAACCTCCAGAATGCCTGGAGACATCACAACCTCATCAGAACACAGTACAGAACCTCCAGAATACCTGGAGACATCACAACCTCATCAGAACACAGTACAGAACCTCCAGAATACCTGGAGACATCACAAACATTGGGGGTTTCAGTGAAAATGTAAACATGAACGTTCTTTAGTATATGTTCTATTCAAAGGCGTGGGGTGTTCAGGTGTGTTTACCTGAAGACGCCTCCAGTCGGTCCAGTTTGCTCACCAACCAGTCCAGGTTGTCACAGAACAGAGCACAATTGGAGCGGTTCCCTCGGATCAGAGAAGCTGATCCAAAAAGAGACACAAAAAAAGAGAAGGAATCAGGGCTAATATTTCCTGTTCTGCAGCGGTTCTGTTACAGGACTTTCTCATTAGTTGGGAAACTGTTTCATAGCTGCACACCGCCAAACTAAATTTCAGAGAAAGTTTTTTGAAAGCATAACTATTAAGCATAACTATCCAAGAGGGGAGCAGAGGAAATCCATCATCCAACCATTTGTGGTGTTAGAGCTAGAAACAGAATCTTAATAAAGTTAGATTCAATTTCGACGGAAGCTCCTCCTCCTACCCAGCAGCTCGTAGAGCAGGTTGACGATCTCCTTCCAGGACTCAGCCGCCTCCTCGCCGGCAAACTCCGAGAAGTGAGCGGCGGTGTTGTAGATGTTGAGGCGGTCGATGCACTCCAACACGATGGTGATCATGCCCTAGAAGACACACGAACATGAACCATCACATGAACCATCACATGAACCATCACATGAACCATCACATGAAGTGAGATATGAAGAAGTGAATACTTTAAAAGATACAAGTGTTGGCTGTGATGAGGGAGAGCTGCTTTATGTAACTCCAGGAGTCGAGCAGGGCTAGATCAATACAGGATGGATTATTGTGGATTATGTAATTATTGGTTTTGGATTATGGATTACTGATTATGTACTATGCATTATGGATTATGGTTTGTGGATTATTGATTATGGATTGTGTATTATTATGGATCATTGTTAATTATTAATAATGAATCATTATTCATTATTATGGGTTATTGTTTATGTTTATGGATTATAGATTACAGACTATGGATGATAGATGATTGATTATGGATGATAGATGATTGATTAAGGATGATAGATTCTAGAATGATTGATTATGGATGATAGATTCTAGAATGATTGATTATGGCACCTCCTCCTGGAAGAGGTTCTGTCGGTTGCGGAGGGACCGCAGCTTGGTCTGCTTCTCCTCGTGCTCCAGCTCATCCTCGGGAGGGCTGAAGTAGAAGATGAGGTCCTGCAGGGAGAGGACCACCCCCTCCAGGGGCAGGCTGACGGGCCCCGGGGCCTTGCTCTTCCCCTTCAGGGAATCCAAACCCCTGGAGGGGACACGCAGGGAGACGTTCACTAGAGGTCACCTCAATGTTAGAACGCAAGACAAACAAAGTGAAAGTACTGGGAATTGTAACATAGAATACTCTTTGGTGATTGTTTCTATGTTAGAGATGGTAAAACTGTATTAGAAGAAGGGATGGCTGCATTTGGGTATACATCAAAAAAGCTAGGTTTGGGTATATGTGGTTAAATCAAATCAAAAACTTTATTTATAGAGCACTTTTCGTGCAAAACAGCAATATAAAGTGCTTAGCAAGTGAAACAACACAACAAGAACAAGAAGTGAGTTAAAAATAGCAGTACTCATCAGAATCATATTTGAGCAAACAATGATACAAAGTGTTTAACAAGGGAAGGGTTCGAGGTGGTTTAGTTTACACAGAGAAGAAGACAGGAGTTTACTGCAGTTCACTGGGTTGTAGGATTAAGGTCAGGGGTTAGGGTTTGGATTAGGGGTTAGGGTTTGGATTAGGGGTTAGGGTCAGAGGTCAGGGTTAGGGTCAGAGGTCAGGGGTTAGGGGACCTACTTGATGAAGTGTCTGAAGAGGCCCGTGGTGCTGTAGGGTTAGGGGTCAGGGTTAGGGTCAGAGGTCAGGGGTTAGGGGACCTACTTGATGAAGTGTCTGAAGAGGCCCGTGGTGCTGTAGGGTTAGGGGTCAGGGTTAGGGTCAGAGGTCAGGGGTTAGGGGACCTACTTGATGAAGTGTCTGAAGAGGCCCGTGGTGCTGTAGATCATGCGGGCCGCCTGAGACTCCTCCGTCTGGGAGCGGGAGACTGTCAGAGCATCGTCCATGTGGCCCTCCTGGTGCAGGATAGTCTGAGGAGGAGCAGCGAGGAGGATGTTAGGGAGGAGGAGGAGGTGAGGGGGTAGGAGGAGGTGAGAGAGGAGGAGGAGGAGGTGAGAGAGGAGGAGGACTGTTTTTTTAATTAGCGTCAGACACCATGAACAGGTTGTGGGCCTGCAGTCTGTGTCTCTGATGGACAGTAAAAGCTTTGTACTCTCCTGGCTCTCCAGTGTAAAACCAGATGTATTCAAGCAGCCTGGCTTCACCTTACAGCGGCGACAGGAAGCTTTGGGAAGCAGGAGCATTTCTCACAATAAACACTACATTTCCCATGAGCCTTCGCTGTGTTGAGTTTAGCTTTAGAGAGCATGACAAACAGAATGTGGAAGTGCTGGGAGTTATGAAGACTTTTTTTGGTGATTATTTTTATGTTATAGATAGAATCAGTTAGATATAGTAACTATATAAGGTATTAGATAAGAGATGGTTACATTGGGTTTACATTTAATTGCATACATTTAAAATAGTTAGATTAGGGTATTTTGGTTTAGTTTGGGTAAGGGTTTGGTCACGGTGTGGTTATTGTCTGGTTATGGTCATGTGAGCGGTATTAAGAAGTATTAATACCACAACTAAGAGGTATTAAGAGGTATTAATACCACAACTATAAAGCTACGTTATTCTCGTTCCTGCAGTTGTCATAGAAACGCTACGGAGCATGGTGGCAACAGTTCTTCTGTGATGCTTTGTCGCCAGGTTGTCATGGTTATAAGGTACTTCACGCTGCTGGGCTGAACTGTGCATCGGGTTCTGTTCAGTCCACGCTCGCCGGTGGCCAGAACACAGAACACAGAATAAATAAACAGATCCTTAAGAGAGAGGCTAAGAGGTGACATCAGGGATTGAACCCAGTACCTTTCGGCAGGGAGGGAGTCAACCTAGCCAATAGACCTGCAACCCCCCCACCTACTACACACACACACACGCTGATCCCATAGTACATAAAGGCCACAGCAACACACACACACACACACACACACACACACACACACCATCCATCTCTACCTTTCTCTTCATGGTTCCCAGGCGGGCGGCCTTGGCGTCCAGGGCAGCGTAGGTCAGCCACAGGCCGGTGGACACGTGCTGGACGAAGCACATGGACTCTCCGTACTTTATCTCCGGGATGCCCATCCCCTCCACATCTCGCTTCTGGGCCACCTCCACCTTCTCCTGCTCGTAGGACGGATGGAGGAAGAGACGGGGGAGACGAAGAGCGTGTGAAGACATGCAGTACTATCACTGTTTACGATTTAGTCATTCGGCTGGGAGTCGAAGCCACTGCACTATCCTGGTGAAATATAAATGCAGTCTGTGTACTTTAACTAAACTGTAGGGACAACGGCATCTCTTTGAAGCATGATATTCGTAATATTGCCTTCACGGTTTGTGATTGGCTAAAACTAGTGCCAGGTGATGTCACTTGCTCACTTTTAAGCCAATCAGAAACAGGGACTGTGCTCAGTGGTGTCTTTTTCATTTCTCTTGTTAATGATTTCACAGTTGGGCCTCTCCTTCGAGCCTTGACCTCTGACCTTGGAGGCGCGGAAGCAGAAGGCGGACATCTTGGTGTTGGCTCTCTCTGGGTCCACGACCACGAGCCCCTTCTCCTCGTCCAGACACAGGTAGCGTCCTGTGGTGATGTGACGCACGCGGAAGGACTGACCCCACTTCATGTGCCCGCCGCTCCAGCTACCACAGACACACACAACACACTAGTAACACAACACAACACACTAGTAACACAACACAACACAACACACTAGTAACACAACACAACACAACACACTAGTAACACAACACAACACAACACACTCCAGCTACCACAGACACACACAACACACTAGTAACACAACACAACACACTAGTAACACAACACAACACACTAGTAACACAACACAACACACTAGTAACACAACACAACACAACACACTAGTAACACAACACAACACAACACACTCCAGCTACCACAGACACACACAACACACTAGTAACACAACACAACACAACACAACACACTAGTAACACAACACAACACAACACACTAGTAACACAACACAACACAACACACTAGTAACACAACACAGCACACTCCAGCTACCACAGACACACACAACACACTAGTAACACAACACAACACAACACACTAGTAACACACTAGTAACACAACACACTCCAGCTACCACAGACACAACACAACACACTAGTAACACAACACAACACAACACACTAGTAACACAACACAACACAACACACTAGTAACACAACACACTCCAGCTACCACAGACACAACACAACACACTAGTAACACAACACACTAGCAACACACTAGTAACACAACACACTCCAGCTACCACAGACACAACACAACACACTAGTAACACAACACACTAGTAACACAAC
>OOFB01015443.1:7761-19358 GCA_900323305.1 Trachyrincus murrayi | reverse complement strand
AATCATTAATACTGAATGTTATCAATAGTTTGCATGCAGAATGCATATTTCACTCAAAACAAATCGTGTGTGTGTGTGTGTGTGTGTGTGTGTGTGTGTGTGTGTGTGTGTGTGTGTGTGTGTGTGTGTGTGTGTGTGTGTGTGTGTGTGTGTGTGTGTGTGTGTGTGTGTGTGTGTGTGTGTGTGTGTGTGTGTGTGTGTGCGTGCGTGTGCGTGTGTATGTGTAGACCAGGTGTAGGGCCTACCTGAACTGGTGCTACTGGTAGGTTTCTGCTTGGTGTTCTGACGGGACTCCTTCATCCAGGGAAAGATCTGCTTGCTGCGTGCCGATGACGTCGGCGAACCATTCTTTACACACGGCGGCTGGTTGGACCCGTTGCTCGTGTTTTGGGCGATAGCACCGGGAGATTGTGGAGGAGGAGGAGGAGGGGGGGGAGGGGGGGGAGGAGGTGGCCCTGACACCGACACCTGTGCTTGATTGCTTTCGGGATGTACCGTGGACTGTGCCGCCTGGATGGCGCTGGTTCTGTCACAGCTCTCCGCCATCTCTCCCTGTTTCTGCAGGGCCACGGAGCCGTCGGGACACTGCAGGGAGCACGCGGGTCGGTGGTACTCACTTTCCACATGAGAAGCCCGGGGATATTGGCCTTGATTGGCGTCATAACTGAAGCTGTGATACGGGTAGCCAGTGTGAATTGCGGAGCTGTCGTAGTACGTTGCCTTTTGCATCTCGCCGTTTCCCAATATTTATTTCAGAAACTGACAGGGTCTTGACACCCTTGTAGAATAACATTGGCACCCTGTGATCACGTGACGCCTCTCCGCCAATGGCCTCCTCGGGTGAACCTAGGGTTACAAGAAGCACTGTGAGGAGAAGAAATGGTGGCGATCCATCTTACTTTTCAATACAGGCATGACACGGGAGACTATGGAGGCAAGATAGGGCCAACAGCCCTGTAGACTGTTACCGTTTACCTTATGGCTTAAACAGGGCACAAAGGCACGTACTAACCTTGCATTACCATCTGTGCCACGCAGCATTACAACGTTTTCAATCAAAAATATGTACTTTATATATTATTTTTTTAAGTTTGAACGCTACCCAAACGCAAAAACACAGTGTAATAAATCGCCGGATAACCGTGTTCACGATAATGTTAAAGAATATACTTAGCTACATATAATGCATACATAATGAGGTCAAAATGAATAGGCGGTATAGTGCTATGAACGACGCAGCCAATTATTTGATCTCCGTCTACTTGAGCCATCGCTGAAACACATGGAGCGTGTTGTTATACCGCACGTGCTATTTGCTTTTATTAGCCCATTATTTGTAACTGCAAACCAAACGTACAATGGTGACCAAAAACACACACACACACCAGTGCGCTCTGGCTGCACCTTGGGGCCATCCTGCGCGAAACATCAACATTCTCCAAAGTCTTTTTTTGTTTTGTTCTCGGTAAGATAAGGGAACGCGCCGTAACGAAACCTGAAAAACCGGGGCGGCCGCCGAACTTTTTCCTGGTAGCTTTGTAACAATAGCTGCTCTCTCCGTGCGACGTGCCGGTGGCAGTGGCCCGGTCTCGGTGACGCCACGGGGGTCACCGGACCGAGTCAGAGCGGCCCAGTAAAGCAGCCAGGATTTGCGTTTAAACAGAGAAACTATAGGGATGCCCAAATGAACCTGCCCGTGAAGGAATGCCCAATAAGTATAAGAGATATTATGAACATCTGTTCATAATATCCTTATATGCTTTTACTTTATTGTAGACAGGACTGTTAATCGTGATCGACGTGACCCATGATGGTTTCTTTGAAAGCAGGATATTCCACTAGGCCTATTTGAATGGGCTTAATGCACACTTATATTCTCCACACCAACAGAGTAGAACAGGTAACAAATACCTAATAGACCTAAATAATTCAATAAGAAATAATAAACCATAATAACGGCCTACTTCTACTTCTAGACCTCTAAATATACTACTACTACTACTACTACTACGACTACTACTACTAGGGTAACCTACTAAACCTACCACTAATGTTAATAATACCAAAAATACTACTGAGAATAATAATAACAATAATAATAACAATAAAAATAATAATAATAAGCAGAACATCTCTTAAAGGCCCATAGCCTATGATTTGTTACAAGTCAAAGAGGCCTATTTGTTTTATATTAGATACATTACATATGCTACATTATTATCACATATTTCTAAAATACAAAGCTGCTATCATATAATCGACAAGTAAAGAAACGGCTAAATAACCCTGCGATATAACTCGTTGAGGTCTGCCCACCGTCGCCCTCCGTCAGCATTACGTTAACAAATGGCATTATTATACAATTACGACTGTGTCACTCAGTGGGCCTATGCCTACTCGGTTTGCAAGAGTGTATATAATGTTATATTTAAACGGCAAAAGTGGCAATGCATATCCCGAACAACACATTTGCGTTGAAGCTTCGATTACAAACGACAAATCTGTAAAAAATTCAAACCCATTTTCTTCCGTGCCCCAGGTAGGCTAATCCGTTGTGTGCAAATTGGTCGCATAACTACACCGGCTCCACGAAGGGTGATCGGGAATAGATACCGGCAATATTTATATGTTACAAAAAATACATCTTTCCTAAAAAACAAAAGAAACACGAAAGACAGACGAGCTCTCTGTGCACTCCACGGTCCACGCGAGAGAAATCTGCTCGCCTGACTGTGTGTGAACTCTTCCTGAACCGAGATGTAAGTCATACGGTGATAAATCACCGCAAGACACACAAACTCTGCCATTTACAACCAAGGGAGCCTATTCCTGGCCTGCTTACCTTATCCTCTGACGACGAATGCAGAGCACGCCGCAATAATTTCTCATTCAGCGACGAAATCGATCAAAGCAGTAATCCAGATAAAAGTTTAGGTAAATGCAGCTGGTTTGAACAGCAACAGACTGCGCCCCATAGACCATGCATTGGCAACCACAACACAAAAAAAGGGGAGAGAACCAGGAGGACTCCTCGTGCAGGAGAAACGAAATCCTTTCTCCTTTTCCTTTTTTTCCCCCCTCCTTCTCCTATTTGACGTGGATGGGTAAACTGAGATTACGAAAGCATGCGTGAGCACTCAGGTCACGACGATAAGCGCTATCTGCCCTGACGATTGAACTTATCACATGCTCGATGCTATACCCGGGCTTCATACACATATTAAACTGTGGCCAAGTGCTAGGCTGGACTATGTCGTCGTTCACAGATCCACCATGCACACACCAGTGAACTCCCCCGAACCATAGCGTCACCATAGACAAGAAAAATTATGCAAATTACGCAGCGCCAAGCTATGTCCAAATCAACTGACTGCCTCTCCACACCCACTAAATCAGTATGTGATGTGAAGAAAAGAAAAACACACACACACACACACACACACACACACACACACACACAATACACACGAGCCGCAGCTGCAAATATTTGTTTTCTTTGCATGTAATGCTCTGCGAGGAAATATTACGGCATGCCGGTGTGTAGTGCAGTGTGGAGCCACCGCTGACAAGGGTTTCCCAGGGATTAAACAGAGCTTCTATTCACCGATTAATCATTAACCAACCTCTCAGAGACAGTGCTCTATCCTTTTCAAACACAAAACGGGCTTTAATGGACACGGTCCTATAGTTTTTTTTTGGGGAGGGGATATTTTAATCGGATTGCAAACACCAAAAAAGTCTCCCAGGAAACAAACAAGGTGAATGAAATCTTATTTTTTATTTCCTGATACAACACGACCGATTGCTACCAGGAGCTAAGCGAGGAAAGATCTTCGGTTTCATTGCGCAGACGGAGGAGCACACGCAGCGAGGCATCAGAGTGAGCGAGGGGAGCCGACAGCAGGGGAATCCCTCTGCATGTTAATGGTGTCTTTTGTAGACCAAAGGGAAGGAGAGAAGGGGAAAAAAACAAGATTTATGTCCTCTCGCTTCTTCGGCCTGTAAACACGTCAGTGGCTCCTTCTCGTTTCGTGTGAGGCTCTGGCACGGAGACACCGCGACACAATTAGAAAGTAGCGCAACACACCAGCGGCGTGGGAGGGCGAGTGGGACAGAAATTCACGCATTAGGATTTTTTTTTTTAGCCAACGTGGCTTTTCTTTTCCAAACAGCAGCACGGGGGCATTTGTATAATTATTTACCCCGTTGTCTTTTTTGGTGAAACGCTGATTTGGTGTTTCTCTTTAAAGTCACCATGGCTTGAGGGTTAAATGTCAACGGGTTAGTAGTGGGTCGCATCGCTGGGGCTAAATAATGAGACACAACAATTTAGCCTTGTGCTGAAATGTAGGCCTGAATGCAAAAAAAAAAAAAAAATGGTGGCTAGAGTTGGAAATAGCCAACACTAGCCTATATCTGGGGAAGACCATATGCCAGGGCCTAGTCAGAGAGAGTGTTTTCCGAAGGGGTACAAGGCGACGCGCTCTTGGTACGATTCCCTTCGTCATTTTTATAGTGATGAATTGCGCGACAAAGACAAGTGGACGAGAAGGAATTATTGCTATCAGCCTCCTCCTATGCTGCTGCTGCTGCTGCTGCGAGGATATGTGAAATGCTTAGGCCGCTGTGTGAGTGCCTCGGATACGTTATTAGAAATTGAATAAGGATATTATCACCAAGCATTCATAACTTGAAATCGATACGGATATAGAGCTGGCATGTTGGACTTACCGGCGGCTAAGCAGGGTCCGCTGACGACCGCACAAGGGCCTGCGTTCACCGCGACAGTCTTCTGAAATGGAGACACAGAGCGCACACTGAAAAACACCGAAACACGCAACAACACATTTATCGTGCGATAATATGTGTAATGTTATTTATGTGATTTGGGCTTTAAAATGATGCCTCATTTGTGGACACACAAGCTTCAAGGCAGATTGGGCCTGTAGATCAAGCAAAGCAAATATATAGGTCAACTAATGTAGGGCCTACTATTTGTATATTGAGTTTAATTACACAGAATTATTGTGTTCATTGTAACAAAATACACTAAAGCAATTCATTAGCCACATGGATTATATTATTGCAATTGTGGTGGCTGTAATAGTATACTTAATCTTTTTTTAATCAGTGAAATAATACATAAATACATATTTCTAAGTCTCTAAAGCAATGGCCACCTCGTTTAAAACACACACACACACACACACACACACACACACACACACACACACGCCTGATATACTAATAACACAGCCAGACCTGAATAAAACCTGGCATTGGGAGTGAAATTAACTAACAAATACAAACTTATGCTTATTAATTATCAGGACTTGTTTTATGAAGTGTTTCTTTCTTGTATTTTCCACCACTATGCTGGGAATGGATCGAATAGTCATTAGCTCTCGCGCGGCGGCTTCCCTTAAGTCCCCGTGCCCATAAATCACACGCGGGCGTCGTGACCTCGGCGCGGCCGCGCGGTCCTGGACGGCACTCTGTCTTCCATTATACCCTCGTTCCCCTCGCCGGCCCACTGGCTTCCCTTACTGTTTAAGTAGCTCGCCTTGATTTATCATTTACTCAAATAAATCCACGTTAAAGAGACACGATTATTGCACATTTATTGGACAACTTTAAGGGCCTTTGGAATGGAATACTGTAGGCCAGGCGTTTTAATGAACGCTTTGCCCGATTTTTATTTACAAACACAATGTAGGCTAATTTATTGTGTTTGAATTGCACATGAAAAATGAGAATTAGAAGTAGCAAAATGAAGAACTTGATATATCTTTTTGAAATAGTTGAGCTCATTGTGCATGCAAGTACAAGCCGTTGGCAATCCTGTTCACATTTACAGTAAGCTGTGCATTTTAGAGGGACATTTATAATTCGTTTGAAAAGCTTGATACGTTAAGGTGCTTTTGTAAATCACCGATGCCCGCAGATAGTAGAATATTAATAGCCTCCTATTACGGCTGCTTTTCCAGCCAGGCGAGAAGCCGCTACTCTTTTCTCCTGACCCCAAGCCGGCGCGGCAATAACTCACGACAATAATGAACAATCGGCGGAAATACCTCAAAATAAAATCCATCCTCCCAACGAACGGACTCTGATTTTGTCCTCGTGGAAAAAACATATCCGTCCGTGAAAGCAGTATAATATCATCCACAAAACCGTGATCCCTCCTTCCTATGCCTTTCCTTTCTCCCTATCTTTCTATTTCTCTCGATTAAAAACTACAAAGCCCCGACCCCCCTCGCGGAAAGTGGGGGTAACTCGCAAATCAGCATCACATGCCCGGACCGAGACGACGGGTTTCTCCCCCGTGCCATAACGCGGCACGGTGTTCTGCGCCCGCTCACGTGACGCAACGTCAACTTAAATCCCTTTTATTTGAGTCCGTGAATCATTAATGGAGGCAGTCGTTTTGCCCCCGAGGAGAAACGGATCCGTTTGGACGGAGAAAAAAGAGGGTTTACATGACATTACAATGTGTCTGGCAAGAGGAGCGGGTCTCTCGCAGAGAAACAGCTTTTCCGCATGTCGCCCATTCAGAGGAGAGAGAGAGAGAGAGAGAGAGCGAGAGAGAGAGAGAGGGTTGTTCTGTCAGTTTTAAAGTGCCATATATTTACTGGCCATTAACGCTAAGTGAGCTTAGTGTGCGATACCTGCTATACTATGTTGAGTTTAAGCCGCAGCGACTGGGCTTTTTTTGGAAGTAGGAGTAGGACGTTTCGCGGCGACGTGAGACAATTCGCACTGAGGAAGACGGAGAGCATTTTAGCTTCCAAAACATCCCTTTAGGGTGCCCTAATTAGGGTGCTACAACATCTCCTCTTTAGGAATCAAGGACCTTACAGTGGAAAAAGCCCGAAGCGAGTACTCAATGCTGCCCCCGTTCTTTACTCTTGAGTTATGCTACAGCGCCGTGCGTCTCAGTTACCGCCGTGCGTGATGTCGACGCACGGCGGTGATAACTCACGACGGCGTTACCTGCTCCGTCTTCTGGGAAGACGCGTGCGCCGCGGTGGTCCTAAGTGGTACATGTACCTATAGCCTGTGTGTCAGTCAGCGGTGGGGCTGAGAGTATGCGGCTCTAAATATGAGACGACCCAACGGTTAGTGCCGTGACCTTACAGATCACAGCACGAAGCGCTACGCAGCCTGCATTGACTTGCGAGTTTCCCATGATCAGTTGAGTGATGTAGTAGTAAATTATAGGGTTGAAGCGAAGGGGATTTGGAGGGCCAGTATACTGGGAGTAGGCTGTAAAGTATCTGGAAATGGGGCTACTCAAGTGATCATATTTTTCATAGGCCTACCAAATATATCTATACGAGTCTACCATAATGAATATAATATGTTTTATTGTTTGTATAATTTGTTATTTGACCTCTTGGATAAATGTTTTGACCTACATAGCTTCTCGAGGTATTGCCAAAACTTCTTGACCGGAAGAGCTCTCTCTCTCTCTCTCTCTCTCTCTCTCTCTCTCTCTCTCTCTCTCTCTCTCTGCACCGTTTGGCGCTTATTTCCCGTCAACATGGAGTTGCGGGCGTGGAAAAGACCAGCCACCACAATTAATCATTCTGGGCGGACATGAACATCACCCCACTCCCACACCAGCCTTTGTCTTCTCAAACTACAAGTTGAGCAGTAAACTTTTAAAGGCACGGGCTGGAGAAGAGCATATATTTCAATGCATCTACACAATGAATGCAAATAATATTAATGGCGAGAACACCGCGTGCGTAATAGCATTACAATTTAGATTTAGTTTACGCGGTGCTTAATTATGTTATGGAGCGTGCTATTTCAAGGTCTATTACGTTTGTACTTTGTTGTTGTTGTTGTTGTTGTTGTTGTTTTATTTTATATTTGTACTTTTTTTTACCGCGATTCATATATTTATTCAAAATCTTCTTGTTTACCCAGGATCGTCAACAAGGAGACTCTGGAGACAGAGAGCTTGGCGGACGGAACGCAGACCCCTCACTCCCACGCAGGCTTTCGACACCGCACCTTAACTTTTCCCTGACCCGGGCAGAGACACCCAGCAACGAGTGTGAAGTTATTCGGAGTTTAAAAGCCAGAAGTCGTGCAAAAAAGCAGGCTCTTAGTCTGTTACGGATATTGTTTTTGTATCTTCTTAAGCCCTTATGGCAATACTTTATAAGACCCAGACCCTTACTGTTGTTGAATTGAGTAGGCTAATATTGTTTGAACGTATTGTTTGAACGTCTATAAGATGTCTCCGTTGTTTGAATAGGGGGAGATATGCAATCGTAAATGCATATTTGCTGACAACTAAGGGGAATTAAAGGCGCAAAGCTCTCGTCACCATTCTGTCTTTGGAAGGCGGCCAGAGAGCGGCACATATCGCCCCACAATGTTGACATTCGGAAGTCTAACGAGTAGGCTTAGGTTACCGATAAACTCCCGCAAAGATACATGCTACTCGCAGGTTTACAACCGCACGCATCAAGGCTAATGTGAAATCCAACAGTTGATCTAAACAGTTGTTCGCAGTTTCAGGGCAGAATGAGAGTTTGAGATGCTTGAGATGTGAGTAGTTTCCCGGTTGTGGATTGTTCTACTAGTTTCAATAAAGAGTACATTTCTGTTTGTATTGTTTGTGTTGTTTTAACTCTTTTATATTTTAAAACTATAGAAACTATACTAAAATAGATTACTAGAATTACAATTACTGTATAATAATAGGCTAATAAATAAGTCTCATGATAACAATAAAATACAAATCATAATGATAATAATAAAATACAAATCATAATGATAATAATTATGATCAAAAGAATAGGCCTAATAATAATAATAATAACAATTACAACAAGAATAATAATAATAATAATAATAATAATAATATCACCAATAATCTGAATATTATAAAGACGTTCTTAATGTTTAACCTCCAACTTGATTGTCTTTTGTCCCTCATGTTGTCAAGCCTTTCAGCTGCGTCGAAAAAACAGTCTCCTCACATCATGGTACTTTAAAATAACTATTAACTGTTTAAGTTTTAAGACACATAAGTTACACATAAATCCTATGAACAGGTAAAGCAATGAGGCGCAACAGTTTCACTTTAGTTTTCTACTTTTTAGTTGCAAATGTGTTCTTAACCGAAACACCAATGCAACGCAATAGGCTATATGTGTTTAAATTTGACCTATGTTAAGCCTACTCAACAAGTTTCTCATGTGATACATTTCTTTCGCGTTTTATATCAAATATATCAACAGATTGGTTAGCACACAGTGGTTTATTTATTTCAGATTTCTATCTCTCGGTATTTGCCATTATCATTGAGCACATCAGCATGCTGTATACCGTTTCTACTACAGCTAACCACACTATACATGTACATTGTTCGATTATAAATAATCACGCAGACACTTGCTAAGCACCCAAAATATGTATTATTAAACGTCGTGTCGTGTTTGCTACTTTTTTTTTGATAATGAGAACATAAATGGTTTAGTCGCCCGGAAGAAATTAATGAAGACGCGGCGGTCATACCACACACAGCACTAAACTAAAAGTCTATCATTTATTTTTTTTTGGTTTGTTTTTGTTAAGGGTTTTTTTTAACACGCGATTGCCTAGTCACCAGTCTTACGCCAGGTAGGCCTACACTACAGCATTTCTAAATCCCAAAGGAATTACAGAGAACCGGATGCATACTCACACAGAGTCACGAAGGGTTCTTCAACATGAAGGAAGCAATAACGCAGAGCTTATCGCCAGAAATGTATCTCGCACACTGCCGAGGATCACTTCAAATGGAAATACGGCAGAATTTCATATCTATTTCTGACCCGAGGGCATTCATTATTCAACGAGTCACGTGGATGAGCGAATTAAAATTTCAGAACCCTGGAAGTGACCTCCATACTGGGATGAAATGAGAGGAAATCTTGAATTTAACTAGTTCGACATGTTGAGAGGTTGCGTAAAATGGGTGCCAATCTTTTTGCACATCCCTACAACTATGCATGTGCGTAAAGTATGCCCTGAGTGATTGTGACAATAGCAGATAAAAAGTTAGTGGCCATTATATGACGATTTCATTTATAATGACTCAAGGATAAATGTCAACGACACAGCTGTTGGACTCTCACATACCCAAAATGGTTGTTTTATGGCCTGTCCGATTTTTCAATTAGTAATAGGCCTATTACCTTTCAAAAAGGTAATAGGCGAACTATAGCCTACATATAATAAAGATACATTAACTAAAAAAGGGCTGGAATTCATACCAATATGTTATACATTTTGTTTTTGTATATGTATCCTGACAATTAGGCCAAGGTAAAACTATTTCATTGACACTGCTGTGAAGAAATGTATATACTACAAATGAAAACGTTTAGTTGAAATAGGAGTCACACATGTAGGTCTACACATTTTTTCCAGCGCATTGTTTCTGGGCAAACACGAAATGAAAAAAGCCAACGTGGTGTTACACTGATGTATGATCTGAACATTGTGCGTGTCTTAAGGTCAGGGGTCAGGAGAAGGGCTGCGCGCCGGTGATTGGTCAGTGACGGCTGTGTCCTCTGGTTGAACTTCCTATTGTTTGGACGTAGCAGGTAGCAAACAACAGTTACACGTTGGTTCACTTATGTGTTGTACGGACTTTACTTGTAAAAATAAATAAAAATAACTGTGTGTTTGGTGGATTACTGTAAACACTTTCTATGTTTAGACCTAAAGCGAGTCGTAGAAATCGCACCTGAAACAGTTTCTGCAATAAGACCAAATCAAGTATTCTATAACGAGTACCATTCAATAATTTATTCGATGAAAACTTCTATAAACGTTGATACTAATAATGAAGTGGTGACAGATATTGCTACAAAGGCAACTGACAGAAAAAATACAAGATTGCGGGCGATGAAGTAAATGCGTATGACCTCTGGTAAATAAACTCGCCCGTGGCTGTCTTTGAAGAACAGAGTAACCCTTCTTAATGTTTGAAATGAAATAGACACAGTTTAAAGTAGCAAATAATATCAATTGCTTTTTTTTTTTAATACCCTTACAAAAAATCACAAACTGACTACTCAAAACACCAACGGTGATAAAACTGACGGACGATGCCCTAATACTCAATACAAACAATACGAAAAAATATATTATCCTATGCAATTGGCCCGTGTATAATTCATCAGCAATTCAACGTAGGTTATATCTATATGCAGATTTTTCAAGCCATGTCATTCAGTGAAGTATATATTTATTTCACAAGAACAGCTATTTAGCCTACATTACAACGACAATTATTGAGACAGAACATACAGATATTCACAGTTTAGAACACAGCACGACATGTGGCACACTATCACGACTTTAACTAGAACGACGAACATAATTCTAAAGACAAAATGTTATTTCCATTGTGCCTTCTTAGTGATTTGTCTATATACATCAGATGTAAAAGTCACCTGGGCTACATTCAACAGTAAACCAACACACTCTCTCGCTCTCTCTCTCGCTCACACACACACACACACACACACACACACACACACACACACACACACACACACACACACACACACACACACACACACACA
>OOFB01015441.1:3516-24033 GCA_900323305.1 Trachyrincus murrayi | reverse complement strand
TGTCTCACAGACACCTTGGCCCTGGGCAATAGAAACTCTTGAGTACATTCGTCACCTGGCCACCTCCACAATGAAGGGGGAAGGGGGGGGGGCTGGAGACTGGGAATGTACATCACACTACCCCCCCACTGATTCTCACACACACACACACACACACACACACACACACACACACACGAAACCAGCAGGCTACTGGGTTGGTAGAACCAGTCTTGTCTCAAAGGCAACTGTTGGCATTCATCATTCATTTGTTAAACAGGTTCCCTTTTCTCCCCTGGAATGGGATTTCATAAAACTACTTTAACTTCCCTCCTTCCTTTAACATCAAATATTGAATAATCAAATCTGTATGTTTAGTTTTGTATGTTACTCCCATACGTTCCCACCAGTGTCCGACTGGAAGTCTCTTTCCAACAACCGTGAATCATGGTCGGAGAATGCCAGACGCTGACATGGGAAACATTCAACATTACTTTGACACTTAGTTTTCGCAACTTAAGATTCTCGGCATTCAAAAAAACCAGTTGGATGATGTCACCAACTGGTGACAAACCCCAAAAATGTTGTAGGTGCATGTGTGTTCAAGGATGTGGTGTGTTCATGTACAATGGGTGTGGCTTACGGTTAATGAGCTAAGCTAACGTCATCCACAAACTTACTCAAGAGGAAAGTTTCATTAATAGCAACTAGAGAAGGGTTACGCCACCTTTGTGTGAACTTTCGATGCACACACATATTTAGAAAAATAGGACCCCTGCAATCTACCCCCGAATGTCAACCCTGAGCTCGTCTGAATGTAGTTTTGGTATCTGGGTTCTTAATGGGTCTAGGGTATTTCAATTGACATTTTTGAGCACCCTGAACTGGACCAGTCTGTGTAGTGAGACATACCAATATTAAACATAACATATTATACGTCATTTAATTGTATCCCACGTCTTCTCCTGGCCTGGTCATCATAATAGACAACTAGAAGCAGCATGTGTAGGCCTGTGTTTTAAAACTAATGTGACCAAAGGCTAACACCCTGTACAGGAAACAATGACGCAATGAAAAATCGTTCTGCCAATGACAATTACAGAAATCAGAAGAACCACAGAGACGTTCAGATTCACATACGAACAATGCCGAACCTGTCTATCGTGCCATGCTGCACACCAGCAGCAGCAGCACGTCACAGAGACGGCGGTAATTGAATCAAATTGTTGAGCGTCAGAGAAACACACGCATGAGAAAGCACGTCATCCACATTGAAACGACCACACAGGGTTGTCTGTTTTACCTTTCACATTGCGTCGCTGCTGTCGAGCTTATATTTCAGCATTTATCAAGGCGTGTGTATCGACAACAACAATCTCCCCCATGCGGACTGATTGGCGACTGGTTGCAGCTTGGGTCGGCTGAGGGGTCCCGCTGACCAGAGCTCCGCTCGGCTGCGACTCGGACTGGTGTTGGCGTTAGGTTGTAGCCTACTATGGGGCTTCACATGTCTCAATCTACAACTAGGATGGTACGGGAAAGTAACGCATGCCTCAAGAATTTCTACACACACACACACACACACACACACACACACACACACACACACACACACACACACACACACACACACACACACACACACACACACACACACACACACACTCTCTCTGTAACCTCAACGACCACATCTGACAAACGCCCACAAATTCCCACTGGTTTTTTTGTATCTCACCACACTCAACATCAAACAGCATCCCGGTGTGTTTCCTACCTGCGTGTTGGTGGATGAAGAGCAACTCCTTGTTGTCAGCGTTGGGGGGGAGTCGGGACTGAGAGTCGCCAAAACGTGCGCCTGTCAGACGCTTGCAGCAGCCTCACTTCTTCCCCTCCCGCTGTGCGTGCGCGTGCTCTTCAATGCTGGAAGGCTCTCGCGGCCCTGCCGTCTGCTCTGCGTGGCTTGGTCTGACTCGTACAGGGTTTGAAGCGCGGTAGTAGCCCTGGTCGTGGTGGCGAGATAACCAGGGACTGGACGTACAGTGGGCGGCACCTCTGTCCGTTATCCACCAATCACAGATTGTTTGGCAACGCCCATTGGACGAACAGATCACGGATTGGTTGGGTTACGGCAAGGTGCCGCCTACTGTACGTTCGGACCCTGGGATCTGGGGAATAGAATTAAGCGGCCGGGTTTTTCTCGTCGAGCGACTTTATATCCAGTTCAAATATTTTTCGAAGCTTTTTCTGGAATACACATTGTGTATTGGTTGAAGCCACACATGTGTTTCCCTAGAAACATAGACCTGTGCTACTTTCTAGGTTTTTGCGAAGTTAGTAGACCTAGCCTGTAGAATAAAAACAAAACTAAACAGTAAACGGCCAACTGTATTTGAGTGTATATAGGCCTAAATAACTTATATATCGTCACCTTCCTAAAATAATGGCCTAAGTCACTTTTGGAGGAAAATGATATTTTTGCCTAAGTAATCTAATCCTTTTATGTAACATATTTGACAGACAGCGTTATTTGCATTTCAATAGTCATATTGTCATAACCTTTCTTTGTGAAATGATTAATACATATCATATATTCTATATTTGGTTCAGTTTATTCTGTTTTTCTCACAACTTAAAAATATGTCTTAGGCCAAGTTAGTAGGCTAGATTACTGTATCTAGGCATACTTTAATAATAATAATAATAATAATAGTACTAATAATAATAATAATAATAATAATAATAATAAAATAATACAAATAATAACGTTAAATCCAGTCCATGTAGGCTAATTAAAGTGACCAACAGAAAATAAACTGAACACAACGCCAAACATCGAGTAGGCCTAGGTATGGCTACACTGCATGCCACATAGGCCTATAATAATATAAAACCTAGGTCTACTGGTGATATTCCACGATGACACATTTGATTACGATCAGGCCATGACTGATAAGACAGCTCTGACGTCACGTAAGGGTTTCTTCATCGTCACCCTCACCAGATACTCTCAGCAGAGGGCACCGCCTCGCGTGGTGTCATTCCTTCATGTGTAACTGTATAATAATGATATTGTAGTAGCCCGTCTTCTCGAGGCTTGCTTCATCACAAAGGGACAGGGTGTAGTCTCATCTGCATAGTGTTGTGTGTGAAACGACGGCAGAAGAACAGGTTCAACGAGATTGTGACACTACGTGTGATGCAACAGGGACACTTGAGAAATCAGCGTGGTGTTTGATATTTAGTTTCATATTAAATAATTGACCGTTTAAGTTATTTAGGCCTAGTCGCCATTTTGAATATCCTCGTGAGATCATCCAGAATGTTAACAGCAGACATTTTACATGTTTGTCTGTCGAATGAGGACGTGACAGTGGACACCCAGCCACTGACAACCTGACGTCTATTAAAATGTATCTTTTCCACTCAGTATGTAGTCCTAGTCCTATAGTCCTAGTCCCAGTCCTAGGCTATGCAGGGGATGGGTTGGATGCGCGCACTTAAACGTATTGTTTGTGTGTGTGTGTGTGTGTGTGTGTGTGTGAACTAAGCCAGTTTTTTATTATAATAACTCACTATTTGGGACGGCTGCTGTAGTCGGCCCCTGGCCCCCTGGTCATGCTTGTGCCAGTTGTCGGCTGAGAGTGAGTGACCGACCATGCAGACCTACACGTTCTCAGTTAGGTCTACAATATCCAGACCAAAAATGAATCATAATCTTAGACGTATAATCAAAATGAAAAACAGCTCTATAAATAATAATAATAAAAACTGACCTGAAGAAAAAACGATGGCCTAAATGATGGTTTTATTCAATTCATTTGTTGTATTAACTCAGACAGACACACTCTACTAAATATAGGTTAAGTAATGAAAACTATTTTATTGTTTGCCACTCCCGTATCAGCTGGAGCTTTATGGCTGTTGTAGGCCTAATGTATACTAAACATTTTACACCAGTTATTTATTTGGCCTATGTTTCGTATCAATTATTTTGATCATCTAGTCAACACTACTTTAGCTTGGCTCATCAAATTCATCATATCCCCCGTTATCCACACCCGGGTTAGACAGCAGCAAGGCTTAAGGGACGGGCCTATGTATCATGTTCAGAGCTACACGTGGGAGGTATACTGGGATAAGCGTTACGCTGCCGGAGAGAAGGTCCTTTCCCAAACTTCACATAAAGTGATCGCAAGCCTTTTAAGTGTCGGCACATTATGACGTCAATATGCTTATTAGCATGTGCTTTATGTTTGTGAGGACGTCCACATGCGTATTAGCCATGTGCGTTATGTTTGCGAGTAACAATGGTCATTTATCACAGCCGTTAGAATCAGAGCGAATGTTTGCTTTCAAGTCTCCAGAGAGACTCGAGTCTCAAAGCAGTCAAGTCTCGAGTCAACAGGCGAGCACATACACACACACACACACACACAGCGACAATTTCTCTATAAGCCTACTTCTCTAGACATTTCCTACTGGAAGTAACCTACGTAGGCTATGTAACCCATGCATCTCTTGCAGCGTACACCATGTCACGTCGTCAACTTCTGCCACCTAGTGGCAGCTAGTCTCTCTCTCCCTGTCTGCCTTGTCTGTCTTTATGTTGCATGTGTTGGTGGGCGTGTCATCAGTTCCATCTCCTCCCGGATGACATCATTTCAATTACCTCCCCTGATCAGCAGTCACACACCTGTGGTTAATCACTTCATCAGCACGCACTATTTTACACCCCGGCTTTCCATCCACTCATCGCCAGATCGTTGTTTATACTAACCCAATTAGTTACGGCTCGGCTCCTTTGATATTTTTATAGTCAAAGTATTTTAGTAGTAGTTGATGACTAACCTTATCTCTACTGTAGATCCAGTCGCTATTACTCACCTGCTCGCCTGCCTGCCTACATGTCTTCGTCTACCTGCTGTATGTCTGCCGGTCCCGCCTGGCCTACCTGCCTGCCTGTCTACCGGTCTACCTGTCTTGTCTACCGGTCTACCTGCCTGGTATACCTGTCTACCGGTCCCGCCCGGTTTACCAACCTTTACCTACCTACCTTGTCTGTTAATCTACGCTACATTAAACCCTGTATATATATTCTACGTCTCTGGTGTTGGTGTTCTGCTTTGGGGTTCCTGGAACGCACTATAACACACTACATATTCCATAGGCTATATTATGCGGACGGACAGGTTTTTAGAGAACATGTACACTGTACAGGGTACATCAGCATTCTTACAATGTGATGCTAGACGAGGAAAAAGTAGGAAAAGCTACTGGTATAGAAGACCTAAATGATATTCAGAAATCCCCAAACTAGCCCACATTGTTTTTGTTTAAAAAAAAATACAGGTGAATCAGTTTAATGAGCACAGTCTATAAATTGTATTCCTCTTTACTTAATGAGACTGATGGTATTTCTGGAAAAGGAACTAGTAGAGGAGCAGAATGGTTTGACATTGACCAGAGTTATACTGTTGGGTGTAAGTCCATCATAGAAAAAAAAAAGTAGTGTGGTAAAACACATTATTTTTTAGCAATTAAAGGACAGATAGGCATCAGACATGTTACAAACCAAAACTTTGCATTTTGTGAACTAAGCATGCATACGGTCCAGAGAATGATGTTTTGTATAACCCGTCTAGGAAAAAGCGGTCTCTGTGTGCCCAAATCAGAGCTGGCATACTCAGCCTTCATGTTGAGACAACATGTGGGCCCTGCTGTTAAGACTGTGTAGCAACTCTGTGTGAACTCACTTTGTACTGTCCCTTCTATGATACTAGTAGGCGGAGTCTTTCTAATAAGGTAGACAGAAATAAATCATTTGTGTGGTTGGAAGACTGAAACGGCTCTTTCAAAATGAAACTTTTTCATTTGGCACATTTTTAGAAAAGGCGACGAGGAGGGCAGTGTACAAGTAAAGTGGTTTCCTTATATTTGTATGTATCTATGCAGAATGTATGTATATTTGTATGCATATGTGCAGTATGTATGTATATGTATATTTGTATGCATATGTGCAGTATGTATGTGTATGTATATGCAGCATGTATGTATATTTATGTGCAGTATATATGTATAGGTAGGTATGTGTGGGTGTATGTATGAGTATGGGTTGTTATGTTTTCCTACTCTGGAGGGGCTTCATCTACCTATTGAAGTCCCCCTAAGTGCAGACATCTGTAAGGGACTCGGTGAAGTGGAAGTCAGGGTTTCTCATCGGTCCGAGCACTACCCATGTCTGTATTGTTTTTGTTTGACTATTGATGTCATCTAATCCCATATGGGATGGGCCACAAAGTGGCAATATTCATAATTCATAATAATTCATATTCATACAATGCTCAGGCCACTCAAACACGCAGGCCTACATGACGGAACCACAATAAACAGAGTTAAGTGTGTGTGGTTGGTAATGAAAACCAAAGTCAACGACAGTTTCTTCTTATGCCAGTGCTTACCTACATAATAGGACCATTAATAATAGTAATACAAAGACATTGTAAGGGGAACAGTGATACATGGCCTGTGAGACCAAGTTATTTTTAAGTTTTGACAGTTATGAAACCTGTTGGTGTGTACTCCGCCCTCTAGCGGACACTTGATCAAGGGGCATGAATGTTACAAACCGCGCTTTTTCTTTCAGTTCAACAGAGATGGTGTAACCCAGTCCGACATCGCCCCCGTGTGGCCAAGCACATGAATGACAGCATTTCAGAATCAAACACCAACCGTGATGTGACAAATGACTAATTTATGACTAACTTAGACATGGATTATAAAAGCAAATTAAATGAGAGCAACTTTGTCACAAAAATGTCTATTTCAATCTATTTTAATCTACTGCCCTGTAAAGACCTTTTAAAACGAAAATATTTTGGTTTTACTTCAATAAGCAGTTGAATCCAAGAGACAGTGTATTTATCAGGCACATTAAATAACAGCAAAACAATAAGTGAATCCTCCTTGATTCGTCACGCTATGTTGTCAATATTTTCTTTTATTTTGACAGTTTTTCAGAATACCATACAAGTAAACGTTTGTTTTCTGCTTAAAAAAGTGTATATATCCATAGTGTTGCATTTTCATAAAAAATAGTTGCTCAGCTATAGTCTTCGTGACCATCAACAGTACGTCGAGTCGTTTTGTTTTGGAGATATAATCAAACATGTTTTGTTCTAGTATGCTATTCCTTCAACACTTTCTCTAGACCACTTTCTATTAGTTTTGTTCACAGTTCAGAACAGTTCAGGTGTGAAAAAGCAGTGTTGTGCAAAGACCAAAAGAGATAGTGTCCTGTCTCTCTTTTGAGTTTGAAACCCCCCCCCCCCCCCCCCCCAAAAAATCAACAAAATCCAAAAGGAACAGTTTTCTTTCTTCTTGTGTGTACTGTTAAAGCGAGTCAGCACTGTCCATCGCTAGGCGCAGAAGACGTTAAAGACAAACACACAAACAAAACAAAAGGTAGCATAAATGATTCACTCCTTCAACGGTTTGCCTCCATCCTGACGTCAACAACAAACCACAGCAGTCTCAGCTTGAATACTGACTTCAAGTACAACTCGTTTCATTCCTTGAAGGTACAGGTCCTGCTACGGAAAAAACCTTTACTCCGAGATTCTTGACTCTGAGGTAAACTATGAATCATAGGGTACAGCCGACCAGACTATATGAAAACATATATTCAATACTGAACAAATAGCGGTTTTAATAGAAATTAGTATTTTCCCCAAAAAAGTTGATTTAATTTGACAGTTTCATTCATTCATTTTTATTCTCTTTCATTTGAGGGCAATTCTATTTTTGTTTGTGTACGCCACTCAGAATTGTATTAGGCCTAAAGGTCATCGAATATTTAAATATGTACATCAATATTCCTATTTCAATGTTATAAACCGTCAGAATGTGTTTCTGCCTCTGGTAAGACAAAACCTACCACCAAGCTGAGAACAAACGTGACTTCAGAGCTTCACTCATTTTAGGCATAATCGTTGGGGAATAGCAGGGTTGGCAGTTGCTTGCAATATGATTCAACAGACTTGTATCTCAGACGGGACTTAAACAGAACGCCAATTAAACCCCAGATGAACTCCTGTATAAATAAATATACTGTTAATAACTCTAGTGATCATAATTTGCATAAGTAATCTGGTGAAGTAAATTATATTCAATTGGTCAATGCTAAAATATTCATTACCAACCCCACCACCTCTAAGCCAATAGTCATATATCATGTAAATTCATATTTTTCTAACACATTGTTTAGCAGCCTTTTTTAAAAACCCTCCATCAGTTTAAAGTGTAACCAAACTCGAAAACTATGTTAAAGAATAGGCATGGTCCTATTTTCAAAGTTTGATTGCAATGTTTTTTGAAAATTGCTGTAATTTGGTCAATAAGGAGCTTTTATAGGGTAAATTATTCATGTTGAATTTTGTTGATGGCTCAAATGTACTATAGAAATGTTAGCGCTTCACGTAACTAAGCAACAAGCATCGTGTACACACACACACACACACACACGCACACGCACACACACACACACACTCTAGTTTATTCGTTTATAAAGACATTTCTATTAAGATTCCAAATTTGTATCCCAAACAACATTCTTATTTTCCAAACATTTTAGCATTTTAGACGTGCACCATCACAAGAAAATAAAAGTGTCTAAAATTGCCACAATTTTACAAAAGGCCGCCAAATAAGTTGTGTCTTTAGGGCTAAAACTAGTGCGTGTGGTTACACTTTAAGTTCTGGCTAGTACGCCTACCTCTAATAGTGTGTTTGGTTACACTTTAAATTCTGGCTAGTACACCACCTCTAAGGCACTCCACCCTGCACCACGGAGACGCTCTCCGGATGGCACAAAACACAAACCGAGAAAACCAATCAGAATCCAGTTAGCATTCTTATGTGCCTCATGGTTCACCACCATATATATATATATATATATATATACCTGTATATATATATATATAAGTCTCACAGCTTCATGATGATTTAATTTTATTTACACAATAATCCTCACATAAATCTACTCTTCCTCATATCATTCTTCTCTATCTTTGACCCTATGATTCAAGGTAGCATTCAGGCCCACGCAGGTAAGGCGAGGTTCCTCCAATGGCGGTCCTCTTCACGTCTCTAGACACGGTTTCCCTTTCGGCGGGAACAAAAGCCGCTGGACCTTTATTAACATTCCGTTTCATAAAATAGACTCCATTGTGTAGATATATATATATATATATTTATATATATATGTATTTATATATATATTTATATTTATAAAACCGTCATAATGTCCGACAGGCTTTCTGTCAGTGGTCTTCGTTTCATTTGCATGTTTTGTCCCTCAGTTCCAGTGCTGGAGAGAGATGAACAGGGGGACTAAGGAGGGGTTAAAGGTCAGGCCCAAGGTCGGAGGTTAGCTCAACCACCCCCAGCAAAGTCCTTAAGGTTCTGATTTAAAAAAAATCCCCTTGTGACACACAAACACAAACAAAAACACAGACGCACACACACAAACATTCTAGTCTCTTTTTTAGATTTTTCTTTTTTCCAAAAGTAGATGTAGATCTTCCAGGTTTTTTTTGTATTTTTTTAAGGTGGTTGGTGTAAAATATTTCTCAAAATAATTTAGAGTTCATCTTCATAAATAAAAAAATAGGCTCCATGACCCCCCCCCTCCCCCACCCCCTGTGTTGCCTCGCTTGCTCAGAGAGCGAGAGGAGAGGGGAGAGGTGGTGTTGAGGGACGGGGGAGGGATGGAGTGGGGAGGAGGTGGTTTTGGGGTGCTGGGGGGAGTGGGTCAGGTAAATCCAGTCCTAAATTCAAGTCTGATCCCCCCACCCCCCCCCCCCCCCAGTAGGGTCAAGGGTGGGTGGGGGGGGGTTAACTACTCAGGGTGGATGTGCCTGATCGTAGCGCTCCGAGCAGCTTGTCCGAGCCGGGGATCTTCCAGGGGCCGGGGGACACGGTGGCCTTCCTGCTGGATGCCCCTCCCCCTCCACCTCCACCTCCGGTGCTCTTGCCCTTCAGGCGCTTCTCCTCCTCCTCCTGGAGCCTGGGCCGGGCCGCATGGCTCCTCTGATCCTCCCGCTGCGATGCATCCCCGCAGCTGCTGCCAGCACCGCAGTCCCCACCGTTAGCACGCAGAGACCCGGAGACGGAGCCGCCAGAGACGAGGCGGGGGTAGTCTCTGACCTCTCCGTCGTCCCCCGACCTCCCCCCCCCTCTGGGAGCCCGCCGCGGCCCCACCTCCTCCCTGCCTCCTTCTGGATCAGAGACGCGGTGACTGGCCCTGTGCCCGCCACCTCCACCACCTCCTCCCCGGCCACTGCTCCCTTTGCGGGTGGACCTGCCTCCCTCCTTCTTGCTCCTGCCGCTCCTGCAGGAGGAGAAGGTCCCCCTGTGGTCGGGGTCGGGCAGCTTGGACCTCCTCCCCGCCCGCACCTCCTCCTCCCCCTCCTCCTCCTGCCCGGATGTGGGGTCCCGGGGGAGGTGAAGGGGCGGGTCAGGGCGGGGTGGGGGTGATGACATGGGCAGGGTGTCGGCCAGAACTACTTCCTGCAGGCCTGGGGAAGGGTGAGCATCCCATGGGGGGGCTGTGTCTGGAGAAACACACACACACACACACACACCCACACACACACACACACACATATACAAGCGCGCGCACACACACACACACACACACACACATATATATACAAGCACACATACATACACAAGTGTAAACGCACAGATGCACAACCACACACACACACACACACAAATAAATAAGTAAAAACGTTATAAAACGGTGTAGCAACAAGAATAACCAACACACACACACAAGCCACTACAGCTACGCAAACACAACACATCAAAAAGCACACACACCATCACAGCAACAGCTGCTACACTACAAGCTACTCTAAAAAGAAAGATGAACATGAAATATAAAACCCAAGACAAGCTCCTCCCAGGACAGACTTCATCCACCGCCTTCTGTCAACTGCTCCGTAAGACTCTCATGCAGAACCATGGCGGAGAATCACAGGCAGAGGTTTTAATGAAATGGATGACATGGTAAAGAGGCGCCTTGGTGGAGAGAACGACATAGAAAACACTAGAGGTTGAGTCTCTCTCTCTCTCTGTCCCCTTCTATCTCTGTTTCATTTTGTCTCTCTCTCTCTTGTTTACTCTCTCCCCCTTCTCTACCTTTCTTCAATTCGACACAAAGCGAAGGTTCACAACGACGCACAAAATCATAAACACACACACTGTCTATCATGCACATGCACACACCACACCTACTGCATCACAAATACAATCTTCTTTTTATTGTCTAAAACCTTTGTCCCAAAAAGGGACAACAGAAAAACTATGCCCCCTTCAAAGAAACGTATGCTAATTATTTTGGAGCTAGCTGATGGCTAGCTTTTCACAGAGGCATCATCGTCAGACAACTACAGGTGTCTGTAATTCTACCTGTAATTCTGAGTCTCTGTATGTATGTATGTTTGTATGTCTGTTCTTCGATTTTCTCGACAACCGTTCATGCGATGGACTTCACACTTGGCGGGTGTACTGCTGAGGACCCAAGGAAGTACAGTGTCGAGTGTCAAGTTGTCTGGATGAGCGCTTCTCCAGAAAGCTGCAAGCAGCCAGTGTTTCCCACAGAATTAGATTATATTTGTGGTGGTAGCTGACGAATTCACGGTCCAAAAGGCGCTTAGTTTCCACTAATTTACACATATCGAAAGTCAGTTTTAATCTGTATTTTATGTGCGTTATGTGCGTTACACCCACACCGAAGCTCGGCTGATCAGGCAGTTTTTTACCAGCTTTTTCCTGATACACTTCTAAAACAGCTATTTTAATGTTAAATCCATTCGGTAAATTTAGAAACGTGACGTGTCCAGTTGAATTGCGTTTTATTTAGGCTATTGCTTAGACACACCGGCGACCTCGTCTTTAGTTCACTGCATCACATCGCTAATTCAGAGCGTGAATCTGTTGAATATCCAATGTCTTTCTAACTTTAAAAACGACATTCAAACTGGATAAGCTGCTATTTGAGATTTACATTTGTTAATACACCACCACAGCAGCGCTATGCTGCTATACATTTCACTTTCAGTTTGATGTCAGGACGTTCCTGGTGGGCGGCCATTATTGTAAAACTTGTCGAACGCGTGGGGAACTGCTACTGAACACAAACTTATCTTATACAGCCTCAACAACAATGCATGATGCAACGGCGAAGGCTTTTGACAACTTAAATAATAATTTAAAAAAAATCGAACATCAATATGTGACGTTCACAAATAATAATCAATGTATGGGAAACACTGTACGGCCCGTTCCAAACAGGCACTGCACTAGTAACACTAATTATGGGTCTGCTTCGTTTATGTACCCGTGCATATGTTATGTTATGTTATGTTATGTCATGAGCGACACCTGTGGTTGTCCTACGACGACGCCTCTGTGAAAAGGGTCTATTAACATGCCCTATCTACCCTAGCTGCTAACGCTAACACACTGACTTCATCATGGACCTGTTTTAGTTCGACCGTCGCAACACTCCCAGTATGCCAGTCCCTCTCCAGGCTCAGGCAACGCCAAGGGCCTTTGTGATTTAATTACATTCTCCCATCATGCCCCTGGGCCTGACGCGTGGGGATTAGAGCGGTGAGTCATGAGGGGGAACCTCTGTCACGACTCAGTGTTTCCGTGGCGAGAGCAAAGTGACGTGCTGCCAACAACACAACAGAGCTGTCGGCTGTTGTGTTTGGCAGGTGGGGGGAGGTATTCTGCCTTTACCGCCTTTTACGCCCTGCCTAGATGTCCTCGCACGCCCCCCCACCCCCCGGGCTGGATCTGTGTGGTGTGTGGAGGAGTTCTTCTGCATCAGCTGAATTTCCTCTTCATCTCCCAGACAGTCGTGAGAAGCACGTTGGTAATAGTGTATTTATAGGTCTATCGGTGAGGAATCTGCTGACTGACTTTCCTAGAGGTATTTCTGTGTACGCCCGGGATAACGGCTGGCTGTGGCTTTAGATTCAGGCCATCGAAACGGAACTCTACAGTCATAATCTACGAATCAAAGTCTTGCTCACAAGCTACAAGGCCTGGGTTGCTATTGTGTACTGAACAGCATGTCACAGTGACCACCAGGACACACCAAAATCACACTGAACTCAGACACCCACAGCAAGTCACCAACACCACACCAAGGCAAGGTTAAGTGGTAGAGAAAAGAAAACATTCTGATGGTCACAAACCGTGTCTTTAGAGTGGCCCATTAGGAAGAAATAGGGGGAGCCATGCTTGTCACTTTTCATGCACATGGAGAGACTGGAAGATACCATTCCTATAGAAGGGGAAGTAACAACCTAGACCAAATTATTAGGGTTAGACTGTTGGAAAATGAAAAGAAGTTACACTACAGTTAGTCAAGAGAGAAGAGATTAAGAACAGTGTATCCAAAGAGAAATTAAATATTACAGTAAAGACATTAGATCTGACAGAAAAAAAGGACAGATGCTTAAGAGAGAAATCTGAGAGAGCAACCAATCGCATATTCAAACCGCAGGGGACAGCACCGGACATAACTGTTTCTTATTGGTTGAAATTGGTGCCTGATGATATCACCTGCCACCAATTTCAGCCAATAGGAAACTGCGGTTACAATAATTATAATCGTGTCTCACCAAAGGTGGCGCTGTCCCTGCGGTTTGAATTTAATGTGGTGTTACTCTTTAACCTCAGCTGTTAATCGAGAGATGAAGTGATATTAATAGGACAGTCAGTAAAGAGAATATGCTGGTATAAGCACAGTGAGAAGAGAAGAGAAGCAGTGGGGCGGGGGGTGGGATGTATCGATACTTACCATACTCCGGGACCTGTCCCGTGCCCCTCTTTAGGAGGAGGCGCACACGCCTTCCACCCGACTTGATCAGCTCTATGGCCCGGGCGTGGGTCATATCCCTGGTGGTCTCCCCGTTAATCTCGATAATTTGGTCCCCAACCTGCGGATGACCGATACAATAAGAGAAGATAGTACTTTATTAATCCCAGACGGGAATTCAGGAATATGGGTTGAGAGCAGAAGAGTAAACATTCCTTTAAACTTACAATGCCCCTTACCACTCAAAACCCACCTAGTTAGCGAAGGAACCAAGATGGCCGCTAGGTGAATAGATAGATAGATAGATTCATTTTCACAGACAATGGGGTGCACGTTTAAACACAGTACATAGACACAGTACACAAAAATACAATACAACACAACAACAATCAAAGAGCATCAAAGTGAGAGTGAATCCAAAATGGATTCCTGTGTAACCATCCCAGCGGGACGGCAAAGTCGGAATAAACTTCCGAAATAGACGAGGTAAATTATGTAAAGCATCCACAGCCAGACTGAGCGGACAGGCCAATTATCTCCCGGCAGGTTGGGAGAGGAGATATGCACAACACATAATAAGTGGGACATTAATAAGTCTGCATCTTTCTCGAGGACGACAGATTAATCAGGGATCAATATGGAAATGTGATTCAGCGCCCGATCCACCGACTCTCCTCGTCGTCCGTCTTCGTCGGCGCTAGCCTTGAATGGGGCCTTCGGTTCAAATGAATTGAGGCATTTTGCCGTTTGGCCGCGCCATTCTGACTGAATTACAGCGGACAGGTTCCCTCTGAGGGGTCGGAGGGACGTGGGATAGGGTGGTGCACACGGCAGTTGGCGCGTTGAATACCAAACTGTCTGCCTCCCCTACTTCTTCTGCTTCAAGTACACGACGTTCTCCCAAAGCGTACACAAGGTGAAGGTCAATGGCCAACGTTCCTCCTCCTCGTCGTCGGTCACGTCCACTGATCACCTGGGGGGGGGGTTGACCTCGCGGTAAGGAGCCATCGAGTGTAGGACAGAACTTGCCAAACCAATTACCTTAATACACGGGTCTTCTGGAAGTGGGCCGGGGGGAAGTGTGTAAGGCGGTGCTCTCTCTCTCTCTGCCTCTCTCTCTCTCTGCCTCTCTCTCTCTCTCTCTCTCTCTCTCTGGGCTGTTAAGACGTCATTACAGCGGGGGCCGAGATGGAGAGGAAGGAAGGAAGGAGGTTGGGGGCCGGGGCTTATTAATTCTCACCTCCCGACCCTCTCCATCTTCCTGGTTTATAAGCTGGGAAGAGGCGGGCGGGGGGAGGGGGGGTTGAACGCAGGGCCGTGTGAAGTGAAAATTGAGGTCGGCCCCGTTTCACCCCCTGTCAGGTGACACGCAGGTGCAACTTTCTCCCTATTTCACAGATCTCTTTTAATATTGCAGACTTGGCTTGGAGGTTTTTTGGAATATTGGTTTGAATTGTGGTCCGTAAGTGTTCCTTCCCAGGGAATTCAATTCATCCTTTTTCTCGCGACTAGAAGAGGCAACAAAAAACGTCCGTCCGTATGGTAACCAATTCAATAGCCTTGACTAGGGGCGCTAAAGGGTAGAAAAATCTATTCAAAATAAAATTGTAGAATTGGATTGTGGTGCGCGAAATGAAAGCAAGGCTACAAGCAACAAGGCTACAAAGGTTTCTATCAAAATACAGCAGAATGTTTGTTGCTGTTTATCGCAGATCATTACATGTGGAGTTGACCCCAGTGTGGCTCTGCGACTGTGCCTGACCTTAATGTAGCACGACAGGGGCGCCAGATACATAACTTGGCACAGATAGAAAGAACTGATACACTGAGAACCCCAACGGTTCATCTCGCCATTGAACATCCCTTCCAAACTTTTCCGATCATGGGAAGTAGGAGTGATTTTGTTTATGTTCAAGCAATGAAGAATGGTGTTTAAAAAAAGAAGAAAAAATCTTGGTCCTATCAGGTCCATTCAGGTTTAATCTGGAATGAAACTGGCTTTTTCTGCTGATGGGTTATGGAGATCATAAATAAGACAGACAGGAGAGAGAAGAGGAGAGGGTCCATTGGTCACTAGTTCCTCCCCTCTGATCGGACTCATGTATTCTACACAGGAAGTGCTTTGGAGACATTTCGACTATGTTATGAAATATACGCCCATAAAGCAAGTCTGAATCCAGGGTGTAAAAGGGCGGTTGGGTAGAGGGTGGCAGCTTTTAGGATTTTTATACCCATTACATGTGACAGGATCATCACAGATAAGGAATGCACAGCAGAACAGGGTGCATCGGAGTGAAGGAGGGCTTATGTTAGGAGAGTTAGGGAGGAAGACAATTAAAGTCATGTGAGATTGTTGAAGATAATCTGCTGAAGGAGAAAATAGACCTGAAAGTTAAAGTTCTGCTTACAGCAGACATTTTAAGTCAAGTAGATAGACAAAAACATTCATCCAAAACTAAAGTTGAACACAACACCATTCTTACAATCGTACACATCTTATGTGCTTCATTTCTTTGCTTAGTGTTGCAAAAAACATATCTTTCATTTTATAAACACAGAAGCGAGAGCTTTGCATCCAGGAAGCAAAGGATTCAAAGGGTTGATAAACCAAAAATACTGGGATGGAGTCAAAATCCATCCCAGTATTTTGGGTCAACCGTAAGGTCTTGCTAATAAATTCACAACTTATGTGAAACTAACCGGAGTACTACAGGGTTGAACCACAAGCAAGGAGCAGCACTTTCACACACACACACACACACACACACACACACACACACACACACACACACACCATTGACAGGAAATGACATCCCCACACAAACGTACCCTCATCCTGCCGTTGCGGATGGCGGGGCCGTCCTCGGCCAGGCGCAGGACGAACAGGTCCATCTTGTACTCCCGGCCGCCGCGGATGCTGAAGCCGAAGCCCTTGGCGCTCTTCTCCAGCTCCACGGTGAAGTAGTCAAAGTGCGGGGGTGGCTGGTGACACACAGCACAACGACCAATCAGGAGAGAGGGTGACGTACTCGAGTCATCGTAGTATTTCACTGATTAAAACAGCTTCCTCCCCACTGCAATACGGACACTACACTCACAACACCTTCCCTCCGAATATTTCCTATACTGCATTGCACTTTATGTTAAGTTGCATGTGTTGTGTCATGTCTGTATTGAGTTATGTGTTGTCTTCCACTGTTATGCTTTATGCATCTTGTTTTTAAGCTGACGTACTGGAGAACAATGTTAGTTTTGAATTGAATTAAATGAACTTGACAGTACTGTAAAGTCTGTACCTGATACCTTGAGCTTCCCTGTTTTCTATAAGGTCATAGTCCTCACGGCCTCTCTTCATGAAAACAAACACATTGAGAGCCCCTGGTATCCTAGTGTGGTACCCTACCCTGGTAGGTAAGATATTAAAAGATACACTTATTTACACTTATCACTTATATTACACCGGTTCATTTTTCCCATATGGGATTAATAGAGTTTATCTCATTTTACTACACCCTTGCACCCTCCCTAGGCACCCTATCCTGGTACCCTACCCCTAGTACTTCTCTCTAAGCACACTGGTTCCTGTTCAAACAGCAACTTAAATATCTGCGACAACATCAAATGCTATTCAGAGTGTATTTTATTCTGTACTTCTGTAATATTTATTTGTAATTGAACCTGGGTATTCACACGTGTGAACAAAACGTGTGTGTGTGTGTGTGTGTGGTATGATTAGATATTTGAAGATTTTATTAGATCTTGCTAAATTGACAAAAGGCGTTAGCTTGCCGTTGCGTAAACCACATCACACAACCCCTTTTCAGCCGTACGCGATTCCATTTGGATGATGAGATTTTGATGTAAAATCACACAATGTGTTTGAATTCATCGGCATATACAGGGGAACAATACGATTGAGCAGGAATGTAGCTTTGAAGGTAGAAGGTTCCATTCAACGTCTTTAAGCCATATATAAATAAATATATATAAATATATATATATATAAACACATCGTCCTCACCTGAACGGCTGGCATGCGGTATTCTGGGATGGCAAACTGCCTGGCCGTGTCGGCAGTGGCCAAATGCCTGTAGTCTAGGAGAGGCGGGTGTCTGTAGTCTAGTGTAGGGGGCTGGCGGTAGTCTAGCACCGGGGGCTGGCGGTAGTCCAAGACTGGCGGTTGGCGGTAGTCCAAGACGGGCGGTTGGCGGTAGTCGACGGGCGGCTGCCGGTAGTCGGTGTACGGCGGCTGTCTGATGTCCGGCTTCACGTCCTGCCTGGCCTTCACCTCTGACCTGTAACTGAGACACCAATTAGATCGCAGCAGGACATAGCGAGACTTTATTGATCCCTCCGGGGATCAATAAAGTCTCGCTATGTCCTGCTGCGATCTATTTATTTCTGATTCTGATTCTGATTCTGAGAGACGGCGTACGCGCGGGGACCGCGTCGGAGCGTGTCGGTTCAGCCGGGCGGTGCCGGCCATCGGTGACTGTTTGTTGCCGTTCGTACCGGCAGACTTTAAACCGCTCACATCCAAGGCTAATGTTTGTATTCCAGGAATCGGGTCGCTTCAATGAACAGAACGTAAAAGAAAATTAAGAAATTGGGGAGAGAGAGAGAGAGAAAAAGAAAATCCATGCCACCTCTCATGTAGATGTTGGTAAAATATTTAAAATACCTCGAAGAGGAAGCAATTTAGGTAAATAATTCAGAGGTCCGTAAGAGGTAAGTCATGTCGTACGACAAACTGGGAATGTGTGTGTATGTGGGCGAGGGGGTGAGGGCGAGAAAAGAGAAAAGGCTAAATGGCGTGAGGGAAAAAGGCAGAAAAGCAAACGTGGGCGTGTGAAAGGAAGAGTGAGAGGACAAGCGAACGTAAGGCAAGAGAAACGTGCAGAAGGTATGTCGAGGGAAAAGGAAGAAAACGAGGGAGCGAAGGAAGTAGAGGACATAGGGGTGTGTCTCAGTGTAGCCCGTCATCTCAGAGAGAACACACACACACACACACTCACACACAGTCTTCCTGCACATGCTTCTCATGACTTCCGGCCCCACCTGTTCTCGTGGGCGTAGTTCTGGGTGGCCGGTGCTGCAGGTCCGCTGGCAGGGCTGTGGTGGGCCAGGGGGCTGGGCTGGTGGGCCAGGGGGCTGGGCTGGTGGGCCAGGGGGCGGGCAGCGGTCCCGTCCGCAATCCCAGGGCTGCAGGGCTGCACTGACTCCAGGCTGGGCTGCGAGGTGGAGGCAGCAGTGGGGGTCTGGGTCTGGGGGCTCCTCTGCTGGGTCAGGGGACTCTGAGCCGCCGGGGGGTTGCTTGGTTCTGGGGGGATGAAAGGTTCAAGGTGTGTGTGCGTGTCTCCCTGTAGACAAATTCCACACCTTTATGGAGTAACCTGCCACAAACTGTCTGCTGTGCAGAATCTGTACTTACTTTTAATACCTGCCTTCTCAATCTGGCTTTTCAAAGTTGATGGTCTTAGCACTTATTTTAGTTTTCATCTTCTATCCTTTTATGGTCTTATTTTATCCTCTTATTTTATGTACCTTATTTTATGAATGTATATGTATTTTAAATAGTTTTTATCCGTAAAGCACTTTTGTGCCTTTTGCTTGAAAAGCGCTATACAAATAAAGCGTATTACTATATCTATCCTATCAGGCGCCCCTGTATGCCCACTAAACCCCGCCCCCGCCCCGCCCCCTCACCTTCCTGTGGGATGATGGTCAGCGTGACACTGAGGCCTGCGTCCTTGATGAGCTTGACGATGTCGGCGTGCGGCATGTCCACGATGGATCGTGCGTTTACCGCCAGGATGCGGTCGCCCACCTTCAGGGTCCCGCAGCGGTCCGCTGGGCTGCCCTCGATGATGCGGCCGATCTTATGCGGCACGCCTGAAATTTTTAAATCAACGTGGCATTCAACATGAATAATTCAATATTGAACCTTAAACCTGCACTACTACTTTTCTACTGCAGCTATTTACTCCATTATCTGAACTAGAAATGTTCTCAAGAATAAAACGCGCCCATCCACGAGTCAATCCGGTCCACTTTCCGCCGTTTCTGCTGTTACACTGTTACTCTCACTATCTTACATAAGAAGGACATTTTATTCCACTCTTTGTGTCGGTGCACAGGAGGGGGGCACTATGACTGACAGGCTGTGGGAGGTGGCCATATATAACTAAGATAAAGGGATGAGAGGCATTGTTAAAAGTGTTACATTTTTTATTATGCCCCCTCTTGACCCTTTCCGCCAGCTTGTCTGATACCAGCCACCTAGCAAAAGCTATGTACCTGCACTTATCTGAACTCTACAGCTAGGTACCTGCACTTATCTTAACTCTATAGCTAGGTACCTGCACTTAACTTAACTCTATAGCTAGGTACCTGCACTTATCTTAACTCTATAGCTAGATACCTGCACTTATCTTAACTCTATAGCTAGGTACCGGCACTTAACTTAACTCTATAGCTAGGTACCTGCACTTAACTTAACTCTAAACCTAACTCTATAGCTAGGTACCTGCACTTAACTTAACTCTAAACTTAACTCTATAGCTAGGTACCGGCACAAACTATTAGGACTATTTTTAACATCTCAAGAACATGGAGGGCCTTGTTCTGCAGTACAGATCCAC
>OOFB01015426.1:38816-69490 GCA_900323305.1 Trachyrincus murrayi | reverse complement strand
ATTCTGTGATTGTTCTACGTATTGTGAGCTTGCCATGTCACATGAATTTCACTGTTTAGAATGACCCTGTGTTATACTTTGCAAGTGATCAATAAAACACTTTGACCTGAATTTGACTTTGACACACGTTGGTTCTTTACTTCTTACTTCCAGGCGTGTGACGAACCCTGTCGCTTCCTTCAGTGTGTGGGTCTCCCGTCCAGCGATACGGGCAAGGAGCACATGCAGAGGCTGAAAGCCACCATGGAGGCCACCCTGGACTTGTACACCTTCATGGTACGTTTTTTCCCATTCTCCCCGAGCGGCGGAAGGAATGCGATGAGAATAGCAGCACCACAAAAGGCAAGGAACGCGGCCCTGTGGCATTGTTGCTTCCTTTGTAATCGTGTTCACACGCAAATCAATTGTGTTTCGAAATATGTTTCACAATAACTGCGATGGATAACCGTGTCGTGTTTTTTTTTTTTCCATGAAACGTTACAGACACATAATTCATCTTAATACTCATTTAATGACATTTAATCACTAGACCGCACCACAGGATAGTCTCTAGTGGCTAAGGCGTATGACTCCCAGTCGAAAGGTTCTGGGTTCGAGCCCCAATGTCTTGTAGCCTTAACCTTGTAGGCATCCCAGAGCGGAGATGCCTAAGCGGAACTTTAGCAGGCTATGAAAGGCGAGGCGCACCTCACTGCCTGTGTTATTGAAGCGTAGAAGAATGCAGAGCAGCATGCTGCGCCTTTTTACTGTTGCAAAGCTACCATAGAATATCTACACCTATGATGACGTTGGCCGCTTTTTCTTTTTTTGTTGACATTTTTTCAACTCGGGCGTCCAGTGCGCTCCGCCAAAAAATGCGAGGCACCGCAAAAGCAGCGAGCAAAACGCTTGGTTCGCATCGTTGACAATAGCAAAATAGCCACTTCTTAGTGACATGTACCTACAAATTCACTGTAAGTCACTTTGAATAAAAGCAAACTGTAAACCTGTCACCCCCCCCCCCCCCCAATTAGAGGGCCAGCATGACCCGGGTGCCGTTCCTGGAGCTTCAGGGAGTGCTGGAGCTCAGCCCCCTGGAGGCCGTGGAGGCCTACCAAGACGAGGAGCTGGTGCACATGTGGCTGTCGGTCAAAATCCGCCCGCTGCTCCACTCCATCACCAAGCACTTCCTCACCTGCATGAGCACCAAGAACTTCAGCTGCACCACCTACCAGGCTGTGTACGGCTTTTCATCCGTCTTATTGTCTCAGATTTGTCCCATGACAAGTTCCCTAATCAGACGTCCAAGTTCCCTAATCAGACGTCCAAGTTCCCTAATCTGATCATTTTATTGTTCCGTTGTCTGTCTTCTGTCTCTGAATCTGATTGGTGTCCATCTCTATTGTCTCTCCCTGTCTATCGTTCCCTGTCTCAACTGTGTTGTCACATCCTTCATAGAGACAGAGCATTAATTTTGGGCCAAAACACACACATTTTTTTGGCCATAAGATTGTAATATGATTGTAATAACCTATGCAGCAACCTAAAAATCAATGTCATTTCTGTGACATGCCATGCCCAGCCAATGCAGCATCGTGCCATTACACACTTCTGGGCATGTGTGTTTACTCCCTTACTTTGTCTCTGTTTCCAGCGTCAAAGAGTTCAGCCTCCACTTCTCTGACATGAATCCAGCCAGACAGAAGTGGATCTACATGTTCTTCATGTACCCCTTCCTGTCTGGAGATGGAATAGCCGGTAAACTACCATGACATAATTCTATACTGTACTGCTATACTCTAGTATATGTATATACTGGTATACTAGCTATACTAGTATATGTACAGTAGTTCAACTACTGCTACCAGATGGCAATAAACACCTTTACGGTTATCATTTATAAAACAACTTATAAAACGAATTACAATATTTCATTCGTGTGTGTGTGTGCGTGTGTGTGACCCAGGCTGCGTCAGGCCAGAAGAGAGTAGTGAGGAGTGGCTAATGAAGAATTTTGGCTCCTTCAAAGCCATGGCGCTCATGAAGGACTTCTCCCAACTCAACATGGTCTTCAATGGCGTAAGCTAAATTAATATTTTACCTGCGTGTGTTTGTGTCCGGGTGTCATGCCTCATTTGTACATTTCAACTTGCTCTCCTCTATTTCGCCGAGGCAGTTGGAGGTGCTCCATCTTCTGAGCCCCGAGCAGAAGGCGGAGCTTCTGTTGAGGCCGGAGGTCGCGGGCCTGGACAATGGCACCCTTAGCCTGGTCTTCAACAGCTTAATGGCAGGAGGCCCCGGTGGCAACCCGGGACATACCCCAGGCCCTTGGTCTACTCCGGGACCTGGGCATACCCCAGGCCCTGGATACGGCCACAACTGGACCATGCCGGGATACCCAACCCCGTATCCATATGGGTACACATATTTGCCTGACTCACCCCACCCTACGCTCACCGAGGTATTTCTCTTTTATCTTTATATACATTTGAACAATATTATTTAACTATTTATATTTGAACCTTACTCTGTAATGAGGGGACACTTGTGAATGTGACAATGTGAGTTCTGGTGGTTCTGACTGTCAGTTGTCGTGTTCCCACTACATTATTCGCAGTTATTTGATGGTTTAAAGAGAGTCATCCGACCTGTTGGGGAGTTGATGTCAGACTTTGTATCGCTCACACACAAGGTACAGTCTGCAAGCATACACACACACACACACACACACACACACACACACGTGTATAGATCATCACAGGATAATGTATACATATAAACATGTATTCATGTAAGCTGTAGGCACCGCAGCAGCACAATGTTCTCAGTGTTAAACGATAGTTTAGTAGTGCTGTGTCCCGTCTGCAGCAGGATGTGTCGGAGATAAGGAGCACCACTCTGATCCAGCTGGTGGTTAACCGGACTCTGGCCGAGATGGCGAGCAAATACAAGCCACAGACCCAATATTCACCCCCGCCGGAGGAGACCTTCGATGTGACCGACGTGGAGGACTGGTTCAGCCAAGTGGTGATGCCCATTCTACAGCGCTTCCAGATGCCCGGCGAGGCCTCCATCGGTGAGGACATCAAGCTGGCCTTCCATAACCTGTTGTGAGTCAACAACCATTGCTGTTGGTGTTTTTATTTTAATTTTCCATTCATAATATGTCATTTTTTTATTTTATCAAAAATGTATTGAATTTCATTGAATCTCTCATATAATACAGAGAGAGAGAGAGAGAGAGAGAGAGGCTACCGCAGTATAATATGTTTATTTCTGTATTTTTATTATTATTATATATATTTATATTATTATACATTTTTGGTACAATTATGACTGTACAACTGTAGCTTGTCTATTGCGTGTTGTAACCACTCTCTATCTGGTGTGTGTGTGTGTGTGTGTGTGTGTGTGTGTGTGCGCAGCTACCTGGACTCCGGCATGGACAACGACACCTCTGAGCTCCAGGACACCTGCAGCGTCAGCCTTCAGACGTCATGTGGCGTGAGTCAACCAATCAGAAAACAACGTCCATTCTTTCCTAACCATTTCCCTGTCTGCGCGCTGACATGACATCTCATTACACGGCCCCTCTAGCTGACCAACGCCGTGGAGGACGTAGCGCAGGTGCTACACTGCATGTCTCGCAGCAACCTCACCCTGTCTGAGGACAACATCATGGCCCTGGTCACGGAGATGACCAACCGCCTCAGCTCATTGGTCCAAGAGCTCTCCACAATGGTACTAAACACCTCGCCCCTTTTATTTTATTTTTTTGAAGGTGCCATTTATATATGAAATTTGACGTAAAAGAGGCATATAAAGTGTATTTATTTATAAAAATATAAAAAAATTGTAGACATAAGGTGACATAAGAGACATAAAATGCTTTTATTTCTGTATGCATTTATTTGTTTAAAGACAGATGGCATAACATAGACATAACATGTATTTATTTTATTTTTTGTAATATAAATATATTTGTTACATATATATATATATATTACATTTATAGTCATTTGAGTTAGCTGGTTAGTTATTTTGGCATTAGTGTTGTTTGTTTAGGTATTCACTCTTTGTTTCCGTGCTCTTCATTGATTCCCTCTGTGTTATAACCTCCCCCCCAGGACTTTGGGGAGGTGGTAGACTACTTCAGGGAGCTCTTCCACCAGGTGGACTCCCCCGCCCCGGCCCAGGAGAACCTGGACGACCCAGACTTCATCCGCCTCTGGTTCAGGATCAAACTACTGCCTCTGCTCCCGGCCGTGCCCATAGACCTGTTCACCTGCCTCAGCATAAAGAACTTCACCTGCCCTGTTTACCAAGCACTGTGAGTTGTTTGCTTAGCAGGCTTTCATCACCATCGCCATCATCAACATCATCATCATCATCATCATCATCATCATCCTGTTTGATGTGCGTTGGTGATATTGTTATGCCTGCTGTAAAGCTGCTCTATGACGTGGTATCGTGACCTTCTTTTGTCTTCCTCCGGTGGATGCCAGTGTGGCAGAGCTGAGTGAGCACATGCCGCGCCTGGACGCCGAGCAGATGTATAGTCACGCGGTGTACAGACACTTCCTCTTCCCCTTCCTCTTACACCACAACGCCACAGGTGAGCCAGGCCTATGAGCTGTCACAGCACCACACCTGTAAGCTGTGCACGTCGACAGCTAAAGGAACAGCAAAGCGGTCAAAGTAAAATGTACACATTTTTCTCAGAAAGAGAGACAGATTTTCAACAGCAGTCTATCTATAATAGAATATAAATAATACAAAATAATACAAAATAAAAATCGAATATATCTTTTTGTATACAAATGTTCCTGTACCAACAATACAGCACCAGTGCAAAAGAGCTAAAAATATGTATTTATATATATATATATACAATAATACATATGTTATGATAATAATAATTATTATGATAACAATAATAATACTTTTATTTTCATTGCGCTTTTCTAAGTCAAAACAATCTGGAAAATATAAAGCAAATGTCTGTATATAAAGCATGACATTTTAAGTGTCAGCATCAAAGAAACTGACACTGATTTGAGGAGAATTAGACATCGAAAGCAATCTTAAAAGGAAAGAAGAAAGAGGCATCCGGACTCCCGGATGGAAAACATCATAATTTAAAAAAAAACATTGACCGGATTCTTAAAACCTTTACACTGCCTCTAAACATACACACATCATATGTCCCTCTTCACCCCCTGTGGCCTCTAGCTGGAGACCCTGGCTCTCCTGGCCCCCAGGCAGACGGCCCAGCTGCTGGTCCTGCCTCTGCCCTCTCCAGAGGGGAAGGAGGTCATCGTCAACACCGTGTTTGACTTCCTGATAGAGTCTCCCGAGGAGCGCAGGTTCAGGGAGGTTCTGCACCTCACGGTCCTGCTGGCCGTGGAGGTGAGAAAGATCCTCCGGCTAGCTCACACGCTAGGGTTAACAGCAACCTGAATATTAGAATCATTACAATAATGATATCGTGATTCATAATTCTGAACATATTTTTTTTTAGAATTATTATAATAAATAAGAATAAAGATATAAAATAAATAATATTATATAATATATAATATTATTTTTTTTAAACATTTCCTGCAGGTCAACCCACCTTGCGCTGTGTTCAGAGTCATGTGAGTACTTTGGGTTCGTTGAACTATTTCAAATGGCTTCCTTTTGATTCGTTTTTTGAGGATCAGTCACAGTCCTCAGATCTGTTGAAATCTGGCGTGAGATATTTTCTAATCACTGATTCTGCATTCATTTGTCAGTGTTGAGCGTCTGTACGGTGCTTTGCAATCCGTAAATCCAAATATGGAACCATTCATCTATGACAACATCAATACACTCATACAAATAGCCCCAAACGGTCAGTAACAGTGCACACACACACACACACACACACACACACACACACACACACACACACAAATTCACACATGGGCAAACCATGAACACCAATGTAAGTCAGTGTACAATTTGGCATCAGTCTTTGCACAAATTCATTAAATAATTGTTACATGAACTAACAAAATATTCTCTCTGATGATTTGGATAGATTGTTTGCCACAGAATTTCACGGTGAGATTGTCATATATTGTTGATCCAGTGTATTGTTACTATTCCACTAATCACTCATATTCTAATTCCATTGAAATCTGACACATTTTGCACTTTATTATCCACAGTGCCCGAGCACCCAGTTCAACGGTAAGAACTATCAAAACAGATTTACATTTTACAGTTTAACATTTCTCATTGTATTATGATGGACAGCAGAGTTGCATGTGATTTAGTCGTGTCCTTATCCATGTCGTTGGACAGGTACACACATCTGCATTGGAGTTAACAGGTAGCTTTTTTTTGTAACTTTATTTTATTTCTTTTGGCCAAACCAGCAGTCCGAAACAAAATTCACCCAATTTGTTCTGCTTTCATTCCACTGACATACGTATCTGTTTACAGCACTGGGCTGCAGACCTACCTGAACATGTCAGACTCTATGGCTGTTCCGTGTCACTTCCCCCTGGAGGAATACGCCTGTGCCCAGGTGCGCTCATCAATGGGAAACTCCATTGCATTGAAGTGTATCGACAGATATGTTTAAAACTTTATTTATGTTGTGGTTTTGCATCAAAAGCGCAATATAAATACAGTTTTACATTTTAAATGTTTACATCTATGTTAACTGCTTGAAAACTACACAACAAGAACACGAAATGAAACAAGTTTAAAATAACGGCAAAATCCGAATCACAGAGATACATTTGAGAGGTCGATTTAAACAAAAATGAATACACACTTCTTGATTAGATGAAAGCTAAACAAAAAAAGTATGTTTCAAGATTTTGTGTAAAAATAGGCTACTAAAAGGGGCCAAATTCTAGTTGAAATAGCATAGCAGGATTAGAGGGTAAGTTGATGTATGGTCCTAGCCGTTTGTTTGAGTGAATAACCAAAGCTGCCATACTTTTAATGTCCGTCCTCTCCATCTCCATCGTTTGTCATCCAATGACACAGCTGGAAAACTTCACAGCCAATCAGCTGGTGTCCCTTCTGAAGTGTGATCTGCCCGGTAACAACAGCCACTCCAGGAGTGTGTGGAAGATGCTGCTCACCAAGCAGTCCTCCGTGTTGGAACCAGCCTTGGACAGGCTGGCTAACATGGTTAGTATGCTGACTACCACCGTGGTGTATACTGGTGTACAGCTTCGTGTCATTTGAATCCCCTTACGTTTGTAGTTGCTTTGGACAACACATGACTGTTAGTCCCACAGTACTTGTACAAGGGATTCTTTATTTATGAATACGACCGTGGGAATCCATTTGCATACTATATATATATATTTATGCATATAAAATAGATTTGAACTTGAACTTTTTATATTTCACATATAGTGCATACTTAAAGTAGCCCCTATTGTTCAAGTTCATCTACTGGATCCAGGACAATTCTGTCCTTCTTGGGCCCCCTGCTTAAAAACACATTCTTGGCCATTCTTCTCCCTCATAAATAACCCACATTTGTTTTATTTCCCAAACGGACCGTTATTATGAATATTTGAATGTTGCTTACTGTTTTGTTTTGAATCATTGGCTTCTTCTCCCAGACCATGGTCATGATCGGTCCGTCAGCCCCTGAGATTCTGGACGTGATCGGAGAGCTGAAAGTGAGCTTGCTGAGCGACGAGCAGCTGAGGGACGCTGACCTGATGAGGATTTGGTTCTCTGGGCGTCTGAAAGGGTTCCTGGCGTCTGCATCCGGAAGATTCTTACCCTGCCTCAGCAACAGAAATTTCAGCTGTCCGTCATACCGGCAGATGTAAGATCTGACGTCGTGAAGCTAACATCTCTCCTATTTTTCAGTTTGTTTGTTGATGTGTGAAATTACCCGGACTTGATAGAATAGGTTTTCCCTCTGTGTTTCCTGGCCAGACTGGAGGCGTTCAGCGGCCAGTTTGAAGACATGAGCCCAGAGCAGCAGCACACGGTGTTGAGAGAGCTCATCCTTCCCTTCCTCTCCCGCCAAGGACCAGGTACTCACAGACCAACCAGCTGCTGTCAAACCTCCATTTGCACAGCTGGGTGTATTTCACCAGACGTCTTTCTTTATGAGATTGGCTTGAAATTGATAATTCAACATGATCTCCCCTTCCCTCCCCCTCCCTCCCTCCCTCCCTCCCTGTGCTCCTCCCCCATCCAGACAGAGGCTGTGTCTCGGGCTTCAACAGCAGCGAGTGGGTGCAGACGAACCTGGGGAGGTTCTCTGTCCTGCTGTCCCTGAGAGATATCCTCCATCTGAACCCAGCCTTCTCACCTGTACGTATGGCATGGCATGGTTTAACCAGGACTCTACATCTACATCACTAAACCCCTCTATAAGCCCTGGCACGGTTTAACCAGGACTCTACATCTACATCTATGCCTTGTTGTGATCCTTGTTTCTCTGGTCCCAGCTGGAGGCCCTGCGGCTGCTCTCCCCGAGTCAGACTGCAGAGCTGCTGGTGCTGCCTGCTCTCTCCCCCGAGTCCCACCAGGAGGTGGTCGAGACGGTGTTCAACTACCTCACCGCCGCGCCCCTGGACCGGAGGTTCCAGGAGGTCCTCTACCACCTCGTCATGCTCTCGGGACAGGTAGTGTAAGCTGTGTTTGTTTAGGGTTCGATCCCCAGTACACCTGATCATTGATGACATGCATCCGCTAAAAAAATACTGTTTCTTTTCTTTTGAACTACCAGCTCCAGGGAAACATCACATGCTCGACATACAAAAGGATGTAAGTCATTCCCTTTGCATGCTTAAACTCTTTGACAATCAATACATAAATCACTCCCACGTAATGACAGAAAGCAACCGTGTCAACCTAATAGACATATACATGTGTTCCAGTTTCATTAATTTAGACCAGAGCACCCCCGTGGTGCCCCTGCCTGTAGCAACAGACATCGACCACAGCAAGCTGGTGCTTCTCAGCCACATACCCAGAGGTTCGGGGAGATTACCTTATTTATCATTGGCATGGCAGTAAAAGCATTATGTTTATGTAATCTGTGTGTGTATGTATGTATATGTGTGTGTGTGTGTGTTGTATGTGGACATTAAGGAATGGCTCAAAAATGAACCCCTAGAGGCTAGGCCCTGTATTGTGACAACGATGCTGTGTGTGAAATGTTACACACGGTATCTATTTGTATAGTTGTGATCATGCTCTGACTAAATACAAACCTCTGCCCTTTTCCTTATAGGCTGCTTCATATACAGCGGAGAAGTAAGTGTCTATAATTTGGTTTTAGTCAGTTTAGTATCATCGAAGCTTAAGATATAATGTAAGATGTCTAACCCTCACATCTTTTCTTTGCCAGTGTCCCAGTGTGGGTGGGAATGGTAAGAAACCTAACATCTGAACATCTAAAATAACCCAAAATGTCTACCATGAATAGATCATGAATTAATGTATTGTATTTCCTCCACAGAAACAATCATTTGCGCTGGAGTTAACAGGTAGACACACATCCACCTCTAGGCTTACGCACGCAGCATTCCAAAAGCAACACACGTAAAGACTGTCCTGGTTTTTGCTCCCATAGCACCTGGCTACAGCTCCAGCTTGACCAGGGAAGGATAAACCAAAGTATTTGTAACTTCAGTGTCGAGGAATACGCCTGTGCATCGGTAATGCTCCTCAATATATACCTTTAAATGTTCCTACACTTCTTCTCCATTGCTGTGTTATCTATATGCTATGATTCTTCTAGCTGCCGGCGTTGGGTTCAGAGGATCTGGCAGCCGTGCTGACGTGCAGCAGCTCCCGCACCTCGCAGGCCTCCATGGCTGTCTGGAAGCTTCTCTTCACCAAAACCACGATGGTGCTGGAGCCCGCTCTGGATCTCCTCTCCAACGCGGTGGGTGCGATCACGCCACGTATTCAGAAGAAGAACAATCCTGCGAAACCACCAATCTGTTAGTACCGGCCTGGGCAGGATAGGTCTAGTTAGGGTTAGGGTGTCCCAGCGGGAAAGTTTCTGTAGGCATCCAAGAGATGGATGCCTCAAATAATGCCTGCTCCTTAAAATACCTATTCCTATACCTGCTCCTTGAAAAATGGTCTTAAAAAAAAAGCGTCTGCTAAATGCCGAAGTAGTGGTGCTGTTGTTTAGCATATCCCTCCAGGAAAGCCAGGGTTGTTTTTGAACTTATGCTTTATACAACTAAACTAGATTTCCAAGAAATTGATTGATTCGATTGCGTTTCACACCGCAACCTGACCTTGGTGACATCATGCTGTCTTCTGTGTTTAGACATTCAACCCCAGGTATCCCGCCACCTCCCTGATCCTGGATGCCATTATCAATGTCCGGCTGCACACCTTCCCCCCGGAAATCTACCAGAGCGAGGGCTTTATCCACCTGTGGTTCGACCAGAGACTCCGCCCCTTCCTGTCTGCCATCTCCACCGACACCTTGTCCTGTCTCAGCACCAAGAACTTCAGTTGCAGCACCTATCAGGCCCTGTGAGTACCCTCACCATTCCATTGTATTCAGAGGCTTTTGTCATCTGGCAACCTCTCAGAGTGGCATTGTGGTGAACCTTTACACCAGGCAACCAACCAATAGAATAGAGCTTAACCAATAGAATATAGCTTAGCCAATAGAGCTTAACCAATAGAATAGAGCTTAACCAATAGAGCTTAACCAATAGAATAGAGCTTAGCCAATATAGCTTAACCAATAGAATAGAGCTTAGCCAATAGAATAGAGTTTAACCAATAGAGCTTAACCAATTAATCTTAACCAATAGAAGAGGGCTTAACCAAACGAGCTTAACAAATAGAATAGATCTTAACCAATATAATAGAGCTTAACAAATAGAATAGAGCGTCATTGTCCACTGGAGATTTGCCTTTGGAATCATCAAATGGGTTCAAAATAAAAGACTGATGCAACAGAATAACAGATCAAGTCAGTACAATACAATACAAAACAATACATGTGAGTGAATTGCGTGCAGCAGCGACATGGTTCTCTTGTCCCCTAGCGTTCAGACCTTCAGCCGACACCAGCCCTCCATGGAGCTCCAGACACAGATATCCGTCTACATCTTCTTCATGAAGCCCTTCCTCACCAGGAACAACACTGCAGGTTGGTTTAAGGGAGCATATCAGTCACAATGAATAAAAGACAGTTGTTGTAAAACTAATGTCATAATGTTAATTACATTCAATGAGATTACTGTATTCGATATGTTATCACGCCGATGTAATTAATATTTGTCTTCATGGGCTTGTTCTCTGCAAATATAACGATGAACACAGCGTACCTTTTGGACCAGTTTTATGACAATGATCACCATGGCTGTTTGTTTACCCTCTGGTGCAGATCCAAACTGTTCAAATGGTACAACCAGTGGACAATGGCTGCAGGATAACTTCGGCGGGTTCTCTGCGCTGATCTCGGTTAGCGACCTACAAAGGCTGAACCCAGACTTTTTCCCGGTATGTCTACAATACCACAATTATTTTCATCATATTAATAGGGAATATATGGAACAATATGGATCTTTACTGTAATCTATCTTGACCGTTTTTCTATACCTGTGTGTGTGTGTGTGTGTGTGTGTGTGTGTGTACATGCAGCTGGAAGCCCTACCCTATCTGACAGTGAGACAGCTCTCAGAAGTGTCTTCTACTCCGGGACAGCTAACCACTCCAGCTCAGGTTGCCATGGTGATGGCCCACGTCCCCAACCCTCAGTTGGCAGCCTTCTTTGATGACTTCTCACCTTCAATAATGGCAAGTTAGCGCCATACTACTGTACCGTAGTGTGCTGTACTAAAACTGTACTGTTTTATTATTATTTAAATGTTTTTACATACACATTTGTTGACATCAGACAAAAGAGACCGACAATAATATGAATTAAAATACAATACTAACTGTGGCAGTTTCCCCCTGCCACATGCCATCTACAATGGCTTTTCAGGGCTCCTCCCACAGCAGGACACTGGCAGATGATGGTTAAACCGGTTTGTTGCAGAGTTTGAGATTATTTCAACAGACAGAGCAGGTGGTACGTGCTGACATGAGTGTGTGTGCTGGTGGCTGGTTTAACCTGTGGGCCTTGATTGGCCAATGCACCACAGGTGTGCAGCCTCACCCAGCCCCAGAGTCTAATCAGTCTGACTCAGACAAGGTGAGGCTGCTTAAACCAGCCACCAACCACACACACTCCACACTAACTTTAAAAAAACTATAATAAATAAATAAATAAACAGCTCCAGACAATTAATAAAACACACAATGAGACAAAAATGAAAGTGTTGTTTTAGTCATATTGCTAGAAGTACTAGACCACGGTATTAGTATTGGTCTAATAAAACCCTCTTAACTTGGCTCTTAACCTCTGTCAGCATGTCTTCTTGGTGACCTTCTGGTGACCCTCTTCTGACAACTTGTTATTCTTTAGGGTCAAGAGGACCAGTTCCCGTCCCCCGTGAGGTCAGCCCTGTTACAGGAAGTGTTTGATCGCGCCAACCTCTCTGACCCCGGGGTGAGCGACGCAGAGGTGCTGCTCTGGCTCCATAACAGACTGCGCCCCCTGCTGGTTGACCTGTCGCCGCTCCACGTCGCCCCCTTCTTTAGTCTGGTGGCCAGGAGGAACTGCAGTACAGAACAAGATGGGTAAGTGACAAAACTACTGTTTAGTTGACCTGTTTTGTTGTCAAGGTTGTACCTTTACCTATATTTTGAACTCAACGAATGCATTAAATTCACCAAGTGGTTCAAAGCAAAGTACAATGTTGTCTATTGTCCGTGTCAGAGTGAGGATCCTGAATTCAACACGCTCAATGATGAATGCCGCTACGCAGAAAGATATACACGCCCACATCATCCAGTTGCTGAGAGGTAACCAACACAATTACCTTCTAAATCAAGGAGAAAAAAACTAAGTTTGGTTGACTCATTGCAAACTAATTCCAAACATCTCATTTTAGAGCCGACACCACTCCGCTGCTATGGCGACAACTACAACCAAAGTTTCTATGCTTTCCTGAACGGCTGGTTCTTGGACTTCCAGTACCCCAACTTGACAACCTTCCTGTCCCTCATGCCTGAGAGCCAACAGCTTCTGGCATGTGCATATGTTCATAATATGTTAATAATACTGTAAGAACGAGTAGAGCTATGGCCAATGATGTATGGCTCCTCCCCCCAACTGTTCCCCCCCCCCGAATAAAATAATCTAGATCCCGCCCCTGGACAGTAGAGGTCAAGGATGATTAAATAACGGCATGACTAGTGAACAGAGAGCTAGGAGTATCTCAGTAGTAGGGGACTAGGATGTTAAATACCTTCTGTTTACCTCCAGCTGGTCAACTCATTACCTCCCTCACACCTTGGAGATCTGCTACGCCGTCCTGGCACTGTGGACGATGGAGCCAATCTCTGTCTCATCTACAACCTCTACAATAACACACCCGTGTTTCTAGAAACTGTACGTACCACACACAAACACACACACACACATGAATATACACATACAAATAATCATATACCCCGCAACAGGAGACACTCCCAGAAATGGTGAGGCGCCAGACGCTGCCATGTGTCTGGCCCACGGCTCTGAGCAGCACGGAGAGGTCAGAGGTCAATGCTTGGTTCGACCAGCGTCTCCCAAATTACTTGGACTTCCTCACAAAGGACTTGCTCACCTCCACTGCCACCCGGAACGCCTCCTGCCTGGCCTTCCAAAAACTGTACGTGTTTCATAAGACCATTGTTTAGGGTAGGCTAGGCCGGCCTTCCATGGTCCAGTGGTTCAGCTGGACCATTGGTCTGTTAAGGCTGTTCTGTTCTGGGTCTTGTCATTTTAGGTCCTGTTGTATGTTGTGAATACGATTGGAGCACCATCTCATGTCATTGAAAGTCTGGTTCTGTTTTTTAGGGTCTTGGCGTTGGCAACGCACGACTACGACGCCACCGACTTTAACGCTCGAGATGTGTATGATGTCATCAAGGCCTACCTGACATCCGGTCAGTTGTGGGTTGCTGCATGCTCAATTGTAGCATTTTATTCTATCTTAATCATTTTATTTGCATGTTGAAACTTCTGAAAACGTTCGTCTTGCAGAAACGGTGCCCAAGTGTTACAACGCCGATGACCCAGAGCTGAACTCTACGGCATGGTTCGCTGAGTACATTGGTGCCTTCATGCCCTTCCTCACACTAAGTGACCTCAACATGTTTGGCTCTGCACAGGTACTGGATCTGAACATCACGGGTGGATGGATGAATAGTGAATGGACGATGGATGGATGATGGATGGATGGATGATAGATGGATGATGTTGCATGGATGGATGGACGGATGGAGGAAGACGGTCGGATGGATGAGAGGTTAGATCAATTGATGGATCTAATTCAGATCGGGTCATCATGACATCATATATTATTAAATATTTTCAGGCGATCCAGGTCTTCACGGTGAACCCTCTGAACATCGCTTTGCTCAACCACTCAGTCCTGCCGGTCAATCTCACCACCTTCTACACTGAGCTCATATACCTGCAAGACAGCAACTTCAACCCCCTGCTGTGAGTCCCAGTAAAGGATGAGTCCAGCACGCATCCACAGCTGTTGGCAATACTATTGTCCCTTTGAACATTTTCCTTTCCTCTCTCTCTCTCTCTCTCTTTCCTGCAGACTCCCACTTCTGTGTCGATGTTTGGCTCCTGCAATGTCATTTGTCCAGCTGAATGCAGCCCAGAGTGTGATAGTTCTGCAAAATCTGACTACTCACTGCACAGATCTGGACCCCCGGGTATGACATTCAAGCACAATAAAGTCAAAGTGTTTCATTTATCCAGCACAGTATAACACAGGGTCATTCTGGCTGCAATCCTTGCGACAAGGCAAGGGTGAACTCTGTAATAACAATTATTTATAAAATATTTCTTTACTATACACTAAAGTGATGTATACAGAGTGCAGTGATCAATGGCATCAATGGTGATTGTTCAGGAGCCTGATGGCCAACACACCGAGAAGCAGTGGGGAACAAGGAGCGGACATGACCATGTGCTTATCTACTCTGTCCTCCTGAACCCTGTAGGTCTTTGCTGCCTTGGCCGCTAACTTTGGCGACGACCTCAGCGCCGACGCCATCGCTGCGCTGGGCAGTGAGAGCGTCAGCAGCATTTCTGTCGGTCAGATCAACAGCGCTAATCCACAAGATTTGCTAAACTCCCTGGGAATCCTCGGCAGTGCAAACGGCTGGAACCAAGGTCAGGCCAGGGCACTCATCCAAGCCCTGATGTCCTCAGGACTACTACAGGTATGATGGTGTGGGTGTGTGGGGATGAGTGTTGTTGTGAGTGCTGTTTTTACAGCTAACTTAAACCTGCACTATGTCACTTTTCTACTGCAGCTATAAAATCTGAACTAGAAAGTGTCTCAAGAATAAAACACGCCCCCATCCACAAGTCAATCCATCCCCCCCTCCCCCACCGTGGGAAAATGATCTAGCTATAACTGTAGCTACAACTCAAGCCACTAGAGGCTGCTAATGGGACACCTTACATAGTGCAGGTTTAAAACTTTTTGACATGTGTGAACTTATGGTTATGGCCTTTCTGCTTCTTATAGTTGTCCCAAGTAGTATTACACAGGTCAAGATTACTTAAGTCACTTTGTCTGTGTGTGTGTGAGTGGAAGAGGATGCTTCCGTCAGTCTTCCGTCAGTCATATTCATGCTCTGAATGGTGTCCCTCCGCCCTGCCAGATCACCGACAGCTCGTCATTGATCATGCTGGGATCTCTCTTGGTCGGCGTTCCCTCCTCGGTCTTCGGCAGCATCATGGGCACCCAGCTGATCAGCGCTTCCAAGAATCCCGCGTTCTTAGCGCATTTGAACAACGCACCGACAACTGTCCAACAGACCTTTGTCACTCAGGTACGGCGGAGGCTCTGGCTCACAGCATATTTTTTGCGTAACTCGAGCCTCGGCACGTTGTAGCGTCAACCGAGCACAAACGAGCCACTCGATCCTGTTTCGTTTGTCAGGTGTTTTTTCGTACCCGATATGTTTAATAATAACCGGCCTAACCTGCCACACATCTTCCCTGTCACACTAGATTATATCGGTGAACAGTAGCAGCACGGCAATCATAGAGAACGTTCCAGATGACCTGGCGACAGAGATCCCACGCGTTTTTCTGGATTTCAACAGCGTCACCGTTGTCACGACACTCAATAAAAAGAAATGGAAGCAGGAGCAGGTAGGAGCGGAAACACTTTATTATTGTTATATTATTATTCACTATGCTGATAACAGATGAATTCATTGGTAAAGTACAAAACTACTTTGTTCTTCAGGCAGTGCTGTTCTTTGACACGGTTGCTGATGGAATGGAAAATCAAGAGAACAAGTGAGATTTTTTTACTTCAAACAATGTTCTGTATTTTTTGTGTAATGAATCTGTAATTGGCTTTCAGTGCTCAATAGTATTTGGTTTGTGTGTATGTGTGTGTGTGTGTGTGTGTGTGTGTGCGTGTGTGTGCGTGTGTAGTATTTCCTCTTCCCTCCTGCAAGGGTTCACGTGCACCAGAGTGGTGACTCTGTCCAAGAGGAGGATCTCTAGGCTGGTCAAAGCCTGCAGGAGGAGAGGCAGGCAGAGAGTTATACTGAAGGAGACCCAGGTGGGCGGGAACAGACAAAACACAACCCGCAGAGAAAACCACTCATGGTTTGGATTGACGTCATGTATGTTTAGGTGATCGTGTGATTCACGAGATTGTGTTTGCTTGCCTTACCAACAGTTGACCTGCATGTACAACCAGATCAAAGAAGAGACAGATGTCACCAGCTTTGGCCTCTTCCCTCCAGATGTACTGCTCTACTACAGGTGAGTTCACCCTTAAATCCTGACCGTTTGTGGTGAGGACGGACGAGAAAAGGACCGCAGGTCAAGCGGAACGATTGTCAAAGCTTTCACCAAATGTGTGACGCCCACAAGAGCTTGTTGTTAATAAGAAGCTTCATTTTAATATCGCTTCATGTATTGGATTTTTCAGCAGAAATAACAAATGTATGTTTTCATCTTCCAGTTATTCCTTGGTGCCACAACAGAATTGCAGATCATACTTTGAAGAGCTGGCAGATGCAGATTTCTCTGTTTTCTCCGATACACTCGACTTCAAGCGGGTCGCACTGTTTACCAACGCCAAGAGCTGTCTGGTACGTCCAGTAACTATGTACAGACAAGTACAACGTGAACACTTAGAGTGCTATACCATCATTGCACGTGATATATTGTACAACACCAATATTGTAAATATAATCCATTGATATTTTATATTTTTAGGGCTGGAACACAGTGTTATATTATACTTATCATTACACATGTATTTCTCTGTGCCCTAACTTTACTGTCAGATATAGCTGATGATATGACTCTAATATATTCTATTTTCTTTTTTCTTCAGGGCATAACGGGCAGTGGGTTGAATAGGGACAATGTGATGGTTCTGGGGAACATGTGCTGCACTCTTAACAGCTCCTACATCCAGAACTCAGACCCGTTCATCTTGGAGAAGCTCAAAAACTGCCAAGACATCACTGACGATCAAGTGATTGCAATAGAGAACGTACTAATGTCTGGGAACACCACCTACGGGTAATTTAAACAGACTTTAAAACAGACGTTCATGAATCCTGTGGTAGATCCGTTTTTTTTGGTGTAGCTTAAATAGGATGTTTTTGGATGAACATTACATTTAGCCAACTCTATCGGGCGTGTTCTTCTCTATTTTTTGTTGATGTTGTTTTTTGTTGTTGTTTATCGCTTGTTTGTCGTCTCAGGGCTCCTGCGACATGGAACGGCCAGACTTTGGAGGACCTGGGAATCCTACCGCTCTACCTGACGGAAACATTCTATGAGGAATTTGACAAAGTATAATGATACATGGTTCATGTGTGTTTTTATACGGTGCATTTGAGGGTGCTAGATAATGTACGATGTGTGTGTGTGTGTGTGTGTGTGTGTTGCAACGGTAAAGCAAACAGATTACAAGCAAGCAAAAATGCAATTTCACTCACTTGCCTTAAGTGTTGTCATTGTTTCCTTGACACTTTCAGAAAACGAAAAGGACATTCCTCAGATCCTTCCAGAGGAATCTCAGAGAGAATGGAGTGAGCCGACAGAAGATTAGAAGGCTGAAACGTGCCATTAGGAAAAGCCTGAGTGGTGGCCGGACCAAGCGATCTGCCGGCATGTTTACCTTGTTGTAATCATTCCAATTAATCACAACGTTTAGATAGACCTAGATATATCTAGACAGTTAGACAGATAGAGCTAGGCCCTTGCGCGACAATAGGAAACAGGATAAAAGTATATTCAAATAAATACAAACATAAAAATGCATAACATTACAAATACACAAAACACTAAAGCAGAGATATAAGCGGTATGCTTTCTTTGCACGTCCAATACGTCCATAAGCAATGTTGTCTTTTTTTTATTGGGATTTCATGATACTTGAACGTACCTCAACGCTTGGTCCTTTTGATTCCAGGCGTCGAATGCACCGTGGGGGAGATCACACGGGTGACCATCAGCGACGCAGCCTTCCCCTTCGACTACAGCAGCGTGGCCCAGTTCAACAGCTGCCTCGGGGCCGCCACGGCCAGAGACAACCTGGCTGCCATCACGCAGGCGGTGGACGACCAGGACTACCTCCGAGTCGTTCTCAACAAGCTGCGAGAGGTTAGGCGGTCCGCCGGGCCAGTTGGTGGTGTTACCACGGAGACAATGTTACGGTTACGTTCTGACTGGAAGTCGACTTGAGGTCTAAAACCACGAACCACCAACGGACCATATTTTCGGACCTGCAAACCATACCAAGCTGATAAAAAAAAAAAACATATTGAACATTTCACTGTATTGTATCATTGGTATATTTGAACTGGATCACTTACATTATATGACATTATCTCGCTGTCAAAGGACCCTCTTGTCAGATATGTGAGGAGATATTTTGGCAAACTAGTTATATATTATTCACATCACATCCATCATCACAAATGTGTTTCTCTGTGCTCTAACTTTCCCGATTGCTAGCAAATATATTACTACGCCGATTTTTTTTTCTTTTGAATATATATTTGATGGGCTTTTTATGCCTTTATGGACAGCAGAGTGGAGAGAGACAGGAAAGTGGGTTGGAGGAGAGAGGGGATGATATGTAGCATATGGCCGCAGGTCGGAATCGAACCTGGGTATGTGGTTAGCGCGTTAGTTGAGCCACGAGCCGCCCGATAACTATGGTGATTTGACTCTCCAACCAGAAAGCCACTTTCAAATATCCCGTCCTAATGTTGGTTCTAACCACCCGCAGGCGTACGCCTCCAGTTCATCCATCCCAGAAGACCAGGTGCACGTGCTTGGGCCGGCATCTCGAACAGCCACCATTGAGGACATTAGCATGTGGAACATCACCAAGATTGACACGCTGTCTGCTTTAATGGCCCCCGCCGATGGGGAGTGGGATCCCGCCTTGGTGAGCAAAGGCTGACTTCTTTACAATTCTGTTGAATTGTTAGCTTTTGTTGAAGCTAACAATTAGCTTACAACGAAAAAATGTAAACCCTAACCCTAACCCTTAATATTTAGCTGGAATGTTGTTATACCTAACCCCTTTAAAATTCTGACGAATAGTTGGCTTGAATGTAGCTAACCTCACAATTCTGCTGAATTGCTAGCTTGAATGTTGTTATAGCTAACTTCTTTACAATTCTAATTAATAGTTGGCTTGAATAAGATACGATGTACTTATGACTCCCTGACGGGAAGTTGTAACGTTATCATAGCTAACTTCTAGCTAATTCTGGTGAATAGTTAGCTTGCGTGTTGTTACACATTGCCCAATTAAGATCCAGATAAGCAATAATAAAAGTCTATTATCACTTTGGGGGGGGCATGTAAAATATTTACATTTCCCTTCGTCTACTTCAGGCTGCGGCTGTCATATCTAAGTATCTGAGCCACCTGGGGAACAGTCTGGGTAGTGCTGAGCTGAACTCTGTCGCAGGAGCCAACCTGTGTGCTCTGGACGTCAGCGTGCTGAGGAACGTCTCCGAGAATAGCATCAGGTAACTAAGGAGCAAGTGCTATGTAACAGCGGTTTAACCTGTTTTGAGCCAGCTCAACGCTCATAGTGTTGGGTTATTTCACTCAACAAGCTTATCATATTATAAAAGATGTACGTGAATATTCTTCATTCCATGTGTTGTAGTTTGCTGTCCGATATCTGAATGTTGTGTGTTTAATTAATCCAACCTGTAGTCCTAAGTATTAGGCAAAAAAAAAAGTAAACCTCTTTTTTTCCCCTGTTAAAGGTGCTGTAGGTAAGATTTAAGAGCTATCATTTTATGATAGCACAAATGTAATTTGTTAGAAATGCCATTGCCATCCGTCCGGTATTAGTGAAAAGCTATTCATGAAACTGTGAGAATATCTGTTCTGGTTTACTGTGCATTTAGATGTTAGACCACTCCTGGCTCATTTCTGACCAATCAGGGCATCTCTTCCCTGATTGGTTCGGTGAATCTATCTTGCCTGTCCATCACATACCTGTCAATCACATGCACACACAGTGGAGAAACATAAGGAGGGAGGGAGCAGAGAGGGATCGGGCATTTTTTTGGGTTGTCTATTTTCAAAATCTTTCTCCATTGTACTTTTTTGTACTCTCTCGCTTTACAACTCTCAAACTCTTACCAGCAGCTTTAAATATTCAATATATTTACTTTTACTTTTAAAAGTAAGTAAATATTGTTACACCTTTCAAACTACAGAATGTTTTAACCTTCACTAGGTTTGTAGTCACAACTAAAATATTGTAATGAAATACACATAGAAATAGTGTAATAAATATATAAATAATATTGTATATAATAAACAGAATATTATAGATTCGATTTAGAAAAAGATATTTTGTCAATGCTCAACGACCAAAGTCAACGATGTAAAAAGACTCTGTAGGGGGTTGAGAAATGTCCTAACCTTTAACTTGGTTGTAAATAGTATATTACACTATTTTCTTTTCCTGTTTACTCCTATTGCAGAAATGCCAATGCCCTGACGTTGACCAACTGCACCATAGAGAGGAAGAGAGCGCTGTTCACCATCGCTGAAGCAGCCTTCTCCAGCACAGCCCGCACTCCATTGATCACCTCTACCAACTACCAGCTCACAAGGGCCTATACGAGTGAGCAAACCTCCACAAACACGCAATTCACACCCAACGAAGAGAGCGCACACCAGAAAAGTAAGGCAACACAATTTGTCCTTGTCATTCCTGGCTCACAGGCGGTGCGGGTCAGGACTACGTTACACGTTTGGCTGTTTCCGATATCAACATGGACCTGTCTACTTTCACCAGTCTGGACCCGGATGTTGTGCGGGTAAGGGATGTCACACCAATAGCTCACGTCAATGGGTCTCTACCAGTACCGAGTACCACACAAAAGCAGTTATTAGCATACAAAAGTAAACTTGCAAACAGACGAATAAGGTCTACGGTTGCTGTTGCACGTCTTTTACCCCTGTGTGTGTGAACATTCTTCCACTATTCTGTCTGCAGACCCTGAGTGTGGCCCAGGTCAGTGGTCTCCTAGGACTCAACATCAACGACTTAAAGGACTATGAGAACAACGCTGTGGTCGCAGACTGGATTAGCAGGCAGCAACAGAAAGACCTCGACAGCCTTAACTTGGGCATCACAGGGGGCATTAGGGACAACCCCACAACCCCTGCAGTAACCACAGGCAGTGGATCCATAGCAGGTGGAACCACCACCACCACCACCACAGGTGAGTGACGTGATTAGGAACGATGATGAATTAATGAATGAATGGTTGGTAGGCCTACCATGATGTTCTGTCTCGTCTAACGTCTGCACCTCTCTGTTTCAGGTACCGGTGGCGATGGCACAAGGCCAGACACCCTCTGCCTTCTCCTCCTTGTCTTCGTCACATCCCAGCATATCCTGTCGGCCTGAGACGGTACTCCAGTTTAGCGTTGCACGCTAATGCAAATCTAAAGGGAAAAGGACCCCTATTACTGGTCTATTTTATTATTGGTCTTACTGTGACACAATCATGCTATTGGTATTTTAATGAGGAAGACTGCGTTGTAGTGTTTCTTCAATATATGCTTTACGTAAACGGGATCCTGCTGATATGTCTTGCACAGCGACAAATTAGTATGATTTGTATGCTAATTCAATTTAAAAGAAAATCTTGGTTATTGGATGATTTAATATTTAAGTAGGTCATATAAGGGATTGACTGACTGAAGTATGAAGGCTGTAAATTAAATATGGAGTACATATGAAATCTTGAACTGCACTGTAAAAGCTGACCTGGCTTTGAGATGCGATATGGTGTGTGTCTAGCTTGGGTAGTGAATAACACATTGAAGCCATTTCTGGCAAACTGCTAGATACCCACAGAAGGAAAGGCCTACACATGATATGAGTGCTCTACAACAGACAGGACACAGACAGATGTTCTCCAGATGGACCCATGGTAACTAGAGGGGGAATGGATGGAGAAACATTGGAGAACACGCCAAGAGGTAGAACATAAAGGCATTATAGTGAATTGACGCTGTTGTGAATAATAGTGAATTACAAATGAATGTATGTATAATCATGCAGGTGTGAGAACATGTGAATTCAATGAAATAAACACATTAATAGGTATTTGAGTGTTTGCTATATTTCCTGTCGTTCCAACATTTCAAGATGTAGGTCTAGTTGGGGGAAAAAAATGAAAAAACGATGAATGTTCCATTTAGTAACCATTCAAAATGCTTTTTTTTAATTTAGTTTTTTACAAATAATGAAAGTAATACATAATAGCATTATTTCCTGGCAAATAAAATAACATTTAAACAGAGAAATGTTACTCACTTACCCAGGTACCCAGGTACTAAAAGGATTGCTTTCGATGTCAGTCGGACAGCAGACAAATAGTCAAAATAGAGGAGACAGAGAGAGCGAGAGAGAGAGAGGACAACTTATCTCTGGTCATCCCTTCACCATACGTCTGCTGTGGGGTGTTTTTTTTATTAACTAGTAACTAACTTGGCAACTGAGGACACACTCACTGTGGTAAACCCCCCCCCCCCTTAACTGATATTCAATCAACCGTCCATAAAAAGTCAGTTTGAAGTCCTTGCTTGTAAGTATTTCTGTTTGTTATGGAAAGTAAAAGGACTAATTATATTTGTATTGATACTATGTATACTAACCAATCAGTGTTAATTTGATATATGTTAGTGATCAACATATTCACTGTTGTTTTGTTTTAAGATTTCCCGGTTGAGAGAGAGGCAAATATCGGTTAGCTGATTTTAAATGGGCAGAGAATTTTTTTAACATTACTTTTTAAAATCAAATAAGCAATGATTCTTAACATGGACAATTTCTCCCAACATTCAGACTGGAAATCGAGGATAGGCCTAAATGAACAGCGCATGTTCCAATTCTGATTACATCCAATTTCTTATTAGATTATGGCGTTAACTCCTGGCTACACAGCCAGACACAGGCACTCACACTGGGTCATGACTACAACCAGTCACGAGGACCATGGGTGTGTGTTTCCCACATCTCTGAAAGCATGGCTGAGAATCCTGGATAAAAATATACCTCCACTGGCTCTCTATAACTACAAAGTTCAAATCCTTGATGTTGGTAGGATGAAGCTTGGATGAAGTCTCTGGATCTGCACCCACCACTCGCATTACATCTCACTCATGTTCTTGTTTAGAAACTTGGTCGTGCAGCACTTTGCAGGAATGTTTTGTAGTCGATTTGTTAGTATCCAAGTCAAATGTAAGGCATTAGAACGCATGTAGGCTACTTGGTGGTATATCTGTGGTGGGGGGCGTATTTGCATTGTTATTGGGTAAGGGTCACCTCTTGGTGGATAGGGTGAAGGAAGCGTCCATTATCAGGCAAATGAAGGAGCCCATGAAAAGAGTTGGCTTATGTCATTCACATCCATTAAAGACAAGAGCAAAATGAACTTGAAATCAAAGGTCTTTTTTATCAGTAAAAACAGCAATATTTTACATGTAAACAATTGCAATTTGTCATACCTGAATTATTAAATAGAAATACAAGTACATTTTAGTGATTCAGACGTTCATGTAAAAATAGATTTATTTACCAAAAAAGAGAAGTCAAAGTCATCCCCTCAAAATGTCTGATTAATTAGTTCAACAGCCCCTAGGCCAACCATAAACACCAAGCAGGCTTCATATATTATATATTAAATACATAACAGCTTCATTAGTGGCTCTCAATTGACCCTTTTCACAAAGGTGTCACTCATAATTATGGGTCTGCTCCATTTATGTACCAGGGCACGGGTAGCAGACCAAACTAGTGGAGATGAGTCTACTACCCGTGCCCTGGTACATAAAAGGAGCAGACCCATAATTAGTGTTATGGGTGACACCTGTGTTTGTCCTGCGCTGACGCCTCAGTGAAAAGGGTCAATAGTAAATGGATGGGTTGCCTGAAACAACGTTTCGATCGCACAGTACTCGGCAAGGGCATATGAGAAGGAAGGCTGTGGACTTGGTAGCAGCGTCGTCTCTGTAATGCAACGGTGGCTCTGGTTACACCACTGACCTTCATTGGCTTGTTGAGTTACATTGGCTTTCTCGAAAGAAAAAAAAAGAAAAAACTAAACAAAAACCTACACTGAACCCTTCGGTCGGTAGGCCGCCCTCGTACAGTTCTCCGCAGCAAATCAGAAGTCTGTGCTACTGCTGTCGAAGCACACCGAGAGTTCTTCCACAAATGTATGTTCCTTGACAAGTCTCTGCTCATTTCCGGTCAGGTAGCAGTTGTATAGTTCCATAGCGCACAAGTCCTAACCTTCAATAAAAAACTTTTTTCTTTTACCTTCTCTATATCTCCTCATCTCACACATACTGCCTTCATGGTGTTACGCTTGCCTCGCCCCCCCCCCTTTACTGGTCATGAGCCCCCGCCCTCTCCGGGTTCCCCATCTCGTCCCGCTCCACCACCTCCTCCTCCATCCCCAACTCGGTTATCTCCCGCAGTGCCTTCAGCAGGGCGCGCAGCAGTGCGTTCTCACTCAGCAGGCTCTCCGAGGTGTCCGCCAGCTCCTGCAGCCTCCTCACCGCCATGCCCAGCTGGCGGCTCTTCTCGCGGTGCTGCTCCTTCAGCCTCTCCCGCCGCAGCTCAACGCTCTGCGCCTCCCGGGTGCGCGTGTCCAAGATCAGCGGGCGCTTGTCCTGCCACAGCTGTGCCAGCTGCTGTGCCAGGCACTTTCGGGCGAGGTGCAGTGCACGCAGCTCGTCCTGGAGCAAGTGGAGCTCTGCGTGGAGGACACTGGGGCCGAGGCCGGGTCCCGCCCCCTCGGCGGTGGAGCTCTTCCCTGATTGGGCCGTGGGGTGGTGGCCGGAGCCCGTGTGCTTCAGGAGGAAGCGCAGGAGGTTGGGCAGGGTGATGCGCTTGTCGCCGGGGAACTTCACGCTGAGGTGTTTCCTTGACGACCGGAGGAAACGGCGAAAATATGTCGAATCGTCATAGAAAAAGCATAACATCAATACATCTGCCGCCGCGAAAAAAGATACAACTGCGTGCCCTGCTTTTTATTAACATTGTAGCTATCGAGTATCAAGACCATAGCGCTGCTAATGTGTGTTGACATATTATGTCACTGTCCCTGTCTAAATCTAGATCCTACAATGGAAATCTTATACGGAGAGATATGTAGTCATAATCACTGCCTCTGTGTGTCCTTTCAGTGGCTTAGTACTGAACATTTTCAAGTTGAAGCATTCACTTTCCTTCAAGCTAAACACAGCTCTTGCATCTTATTATGCCCACATGTGTCTTACCTGACTGGTTAGACAAATACAAACTTTGGTCTGTCTCTTGTGTCTGTGTGTGTGTGTGTGTGTGTGTGTGTGTGTGTGTGTGTGTGTGTGTGTGTGTGTGTGTGTCTCACCTGTATCTAGGAAAAAGCAGGATGGATGGAACATGGTCGACCATGAACTCCCAGGAGAGGTCATTGCGTGCAACGTTGATCCTATGGAGAACACACACATTTGACCGTTTACTCTGCAACGCTTCACAACTACGGCTATCCAAACAGTTAGGCGTCCGAGCCGGCACAGCCTACCTAGCGATGGTCATGGTGCAGTTTCCCTGGAATAACCTGGCCAGCTGGATGAGGACGTGGTTGAGCGCCATGCAAAAACCACACCACTGGGTGTAGTAAAACACCAGCACGTCCTTGAGGAACAACACAATATAAACATTTCCATACAGGCCAATCGTGTCCATCTGACGGTTTTGTAATGTGGCAGGTTTACCTTGTGGGCCTCCATGATAGAGGGGAGGAAGGAGGCGGTGGTGAGCTCCGCGATGAGGGGCCGCTTCTGAGGCTGCTCCTGGGACGGTCGCCCGGACTCTGCTCCGTCCACCCCACCTTGCCCGACCTCTCCCACCAGATGCCTCTGCAGGGGGCTGTAAGGAGCGCTGAAGTTTGTGATGAAGACCTCTGGAATGCGGACACACACACACAACACACACACACACACACACACGCACGCACGCACACACACACACACACACACAACACAGTCAGAAGAGTGGCAAGAAAAAAAAGGAGCTGTACCTTTTCAATCAATGCTGACATTGACTGACACACACAGCAAGACTCGAGATATTTAAACGCTACCCTAGTCTTACCCAGGGACTCGGCCAGGCTCTGAGTCGGGCTGCGGTCCAGGACATAGTGAACCTCGTCCTTCAGGTCGATTATGGTGGCAAACGACCACTCTGCGCCACCCTCCCGGCCGCGGGGCGTGTCGGGCCGGGAGCCACTGGTGTTGCTGGGCGCTCCCAGCCTCGTGGCCAGAGGCCAGGTCAACGCTACATCCAGCACGTAGAAGTTCAGTGTCTTATTGGTCCGACAGCGGAGCCCCGTGATGTTGACCCCCGAGGTTGGAGGGATGGAGGAAGAAGGAGATGAAGGAGGAGGGACGAAGCCTGCACGCTGCTCCTCTGGCCTCTCATTGGCCGCCGGAGGGGGAGAGCCGTGACGTTCCAGTTGCCTTCTCCTGCAGCAGGCGCTGTACACACTGAACGGGTCGTAGCCGCAGCGGAAGTTGCTACAGGTGATGGGGGAGGTTCCCGTGGCGGGGTGTAAGGCGGCGACTCCACCGGATTGGTGGAGGAATAACAAGGCTCCTCCCCCCCGAGCCCTGGAGAGGAAAGAGCAGGGCGTGGCAGCGGAGGTCCTGGCGCCCGGCCGCGACACGTTGAGGCACAGCTCACACACGGTGGTGCTGCCGTCGGCACCGCTGGACCCCGGCTGCACCACCGACTGGCAGCCCACCGAGGCCCCGTCGCCGGCCCAGTCCCGGCGCTCTCTTCTGTCGCAGCTGTGGTAGCGCAGAGCGATGTCCGCCATCTGGGGGAAACCACGGGCATGGGGGGGGGTGAGTGTCAAGCCAAAGTCTTTTGGTGTATTATTGTCCAATGTGCAGTATAACATGGTCGTTGTGTACAATAAATTCTTATGACAAGGCAACGGTCAACACGGTAGTAGAAACCACACAGTACTAAACAAAAGAATTAGAAATATGAATTGGATATACAGAAAAACTATTGAAATGTACTTTTTGGTTTTCCACCGCCCACTAATCCTAACTGACCTGCTTCAGAATGGGATTGACCTCCGAGCTGAGTGGATTGTGCGCGAGGAAGAGCAGGAGTGCTGGGCCTTTGTTCAGCTCCTGCTCCAGGAGGGTGGACTTGGTGCCAGGGGGCTGCAGCCAGCGGAGGACGCTCTCCTGGTGCTGGAACACCCAGCTACAGATGCCCTCCGACGTGAAGTTCTGCTCGCGGCGGGGGAAGATCTGGTGGAGAGACGTTGTGTTCAGCATGACCATGTTGGGCTTGAGTTGCTGTATGGCCACACAATGCTATTTTTAACCCTAACCCGAGTATTAGATCATATACTGTACATATTCTTCATATCATCCACCAAGGCACAAATGCTGACGAGCATGATTGTGCCTGGCCGGGTGTTGTGAAAAGACAACACTCATGTTGAGACAATGTTCTCAATATGGCCGTCAAAAGACGTTTAGGGCAATTTAATTTGCGTCCCTTCAAATAAAATGAGATTTGAGGTTGTTGTTTTTTTACCAAGGAAGTGTTGAATCGCCGATGGAGGTAAACCGTTTGATCTTCTTGGATGGAGATGGCCTCTGCCACCTGTCTGTTGGTCACCACCCCAAAACGTGTGCCACCGCGGAAATCTGCCCCACATCCACACACACACACACAAAATGAATGAATGAAAAAAGATATTTTGGGATATGAAAATAACCAGTGATAGCAGCTTTGTAAGGCCCAGTCCAAAGAGCTTTGTAATGCCAAAGTAACCAGTCCAAAGGGGTTGGTATGCCATATTTGAGCTGGGCTTACCCCTCTTGAGGGCCTGCAGGGCAGAGGACAGGTAGGTGAGGTACCCTGGTGGTTGAGGAGATGAGTTGAACTGGAAGAAGCCAACTACTCCGGGCTAGGAGATCCAAGAGAGAAGACAGATTGGAGAAACTGGAGGCTGATAATGTTCAACAACATTTGTCTGCATTGACTAATCTAGAATGTAGATACAATCTACATTCAAAAATGGTTCTAGATATTTCTCTCGTGTAAACAAGGCCATTGGAGCAGAAAACCAGAGAGTAGAAAACCGCTGTTGACGACTATGTCTAGATGGACGTCACCCATTACTCAGCTGGCCCCGCAAGCCTGGGACCCACCTCGTGGTAGGAGAGAAAGTCTTTCAGCGTGGCCCTTGAGGGCAGGTAAGTTAGCGGTGTGAGCACTCTGAGCACAAAGCTCTCCATATAGGCAGCAATAAAGGGCCCTCTGTAGTCGATAGGCCCAAACCTGGAACAGAAACATCACAGGTGCATATTAACAATACTTTTCCTCAGTTGGAAAAAAAAAAAAGGACGCATACATTTCATGAATGCATAAATAAATAGCGATAACTTTGCTGTCTCCTACTTTACCTTTTGTAGAACAGATGGATGACTGGGTACTGAAATAAACGATTCTGCTTCCGGCATTTTCCCTGGCTCCACCAGCAGTTAACAGCCACAAACTGCACCTGTGTGTGTGTGTGTGTGTGTGTGTGTTAACAAAAAGAGTGAGGTGAAAAAAAAGAAAAGCTAGCTCGCTCTCTGCTCTAGCTTGATAACATTTTCTTCTATTCCACTCCATTTCCATGTTCTACCTGTTTGGCCAACTTCTTGGCCACCGCCTGGACTTCGTACCGGGCGGCCATGGAGTGTGCACACCAGGGTGCGTAGAAGAAAATGAGAGACACCTCAGCCACACTCCTCAGACGCTCCACCTGGTGAGGGATGTTGTAGTGTTAGAGAATAAACCAGTATTTAAACCACTATTTGTATCAACAATGCTATTTTGCACTGAGCAGACACTCTCATCCAAAAGTATGTGTCATTAATGAGCAGGTAGGGGTTGGGCATCGTGATCAAGAATGCCTACAGGTGCGGTGGGGTTTGAACCGAGAACCTTTCGGCTTGGGAGTCAAACACCCTAAACACTTACTAGACCATCCTTTTTTTTTTGCTTTAAATTACCAACGTCTAGTGTATGGTACTGTAGTATGCTTTTATAGACTTCACATAATCCTATTTGATGCCAAATAGGCATCATGATGCCATGTCACATTTTAAGTCATGCTCTCTTTGCGTCCATCCTTGCCTGGTCCAACTGGCCCAAGTAAAGGTCCACCACCGGTGCTTCAGCAGAGAAGAACCGCACCGGCGGCCGGGCGGCTGCCACGACATTCTTAGCACGGCTAGAATAACAGTGAAGAGTTTAGGCAAATTAGATACATAAATATGCCCAGCACCCATGCTTCTCTTTCAGTTGCTATCTAATGCACAAGACAGGGGACAGGTTCAAGTAGGTGATGTTTCAGGGACCCTCTTGGAAAAAGATGAGGAGGGATTCGTGTTCGTGTGCAGACTATTCAGATTATCAAATTCACTGTAAAAATGAACAGTACTATAATGCTAACTGACAGCTGCCTCGGGTAGCATCGCCTTACTCGCGTCATTAGTTACTTCTTTGCAGCCCGTGTGGCAAAAACATTCGGCAAAGTAAATCATAACCACGATCATATTAAATAGAGGGTCGTTAAAGCTAATCGTAGTAGTCAAGTAATAGCCTATTACTATAACAGCTGTTTAAACTAGCCACAAACAAGCTAAATAACGACGCCCAGTTTCTCTGTTGTTTCTTAGCTTAGCGTAAGGTGTCGTGCACCGCTGTGTTACCTGCATGTGAACTTGACAGCGAGCACAAGGAGCACACCGAGCAGGACAGCCCCGCAGACGAGACCGGGTCTCCGGGCCATCAGAAGCAGCACCTGCCGAAGAGACCGCCACAACCGGCGCAGCATTACAGGTTCGTTACTCTCTGCCTCCCATTTATACGCGCCAGGCGGTGCGGAACACGTCCATTATTCTGACGGGCTGGGACGGACAACCGAGCGACATGTTATCCGGTTACCCCTGGATTGGATATTACTGCTGT